>LWEC01000326.1:0-81273 GCA_002116305.1 Penicillium italicum | reverse complement strand
GCCGAGCCGCACAGACCACATCAACTTCGTTACCGCAGCCCTAAGCCCGGGGCCTGCCGTAGCAACAACGCGATTTAAGAGCCATACTACTCTGATATGGTTTTACTCTGGGTCTCTTCCAAATCCAAATGAACATCAAGATACAGAGTAAAATATTTACCCCAACATCCACCACAAACCACCATGGGCACCCAAGCACCAGCGATGACTACCCAAACCCCAACCTTCCCCAAAACCAACCGCAGCTTCTGAGCTGGTATCTAAGCTCGATCCTACACACTATATAAACGTGCTGGTCAATAATCCCGGACACGCGATCTTCGGGGCAGTAGAGCAGTTCATGGACGAGGAGCTGCAGGCTCAGATGGAGACTGTTTTTCGGACCGAGCCGACTGATCAGAGCGGTTGTGCCGGGTACGAGGGAGGGGAGATTTGGAGTTGTTGTTACTTGTTAGTTCGGGGGCTGGAGTATGGGTGCTTATGCGGCCGTGAAGGCTGCCATGGATAGGATGTTCTAATCTTTCTCTTCCTCTGTTTTTGTATTGATGTGTATATTCTGCAGGTATGTGCAAATTGCTCGTTTAAGAAGTCGCGCCCTTCAACGTCCGTCTCTTGACGGTGTGGCTGGCAAGGTCGTGTTGGGTGCGAGAGTGAGGGATTATTGCCTTTGGGGGTCGGTAGATGATTCCTCGCGTTGAATTGGTGGGGAATCGACTGGTTCATGCGCTTGATGTGTGTGGGGATATTGCTGGGAAAGAGACTTCGGGTCTGGTTTGAATCGAGATGTGGTTTGAACAGCTTCGATTACGATCGATTACAAGTATACCTGCAGGGAACCGTGTGTACAAAGTGGTTATTTAGTGCCAACAGATCAGATAAAAGAATGGTGACGTAGGAACAGTGTTAATGACAACCAAGTGTCAATGGAATCCATTCAGATGTCCATCCTACCAAAATAACATGACAGCACACACAGTTTGAACGATTGACCAGCGGTATATCCCAGCCGCTTCAACAACGCTTGCAGGCACTTTGTAACCGCCTAGCACGCCGAACTGTTCTCACCCAACGCCAAGCAGATTCAAATCATAAGAAACTCCAAACGCTAATACAGCATGCTTCAATACAAGGAGAGCAAATCCCAAAGGACGGAGGGGGGAATGGTTAACAAAGGAAAATCAAAAAGAGCGATAGAGTATAAAGGTTAGCGATTACGGTCTGCGCGGGCCTGGTGCCATATAGTATCGCCACTTAGAGCAGAAAAGCTAAGAGTGGCCAGGTTTCGCCAGCTTGACTGCGGGGCAGAATTTGCATGGTCGCCGAGTAGACCTGCATTTTGTTCCATATCTGAAGCATCGTCATTGGCGCCTTCAATTAGTACTGGAGCGGAAGATGCGCTGCCTCGAGAGACCGAGTGGTCGGAGTGAACGTCGTCAGTGGACTGCTCACGATGACCCCGAGAATCGTTGGATTGACAATGAGCCAACGAACGGACAACATCGCCTTTACAGATCGGACAAGTTCGTCGACGAGTAGTCAACCAAGGAGTACTGAGAAAATAGGTTAGTAAAAGATCCAAACAAAGACCGAATTCTTTTTTTTTTCACTTACATGCATTCCACGTGGAATTCGTGACCACATGGCAGGCTCATAACCCGGCTTTGACCATCGATATATTCTTCAAGACATACGACGCACTCCACCTGCCTTCCTGTGTATTTGCGTCGCCACAAGGTAGATCCGCTTTGCAGGTTGCACTTCTCTTCCCTGGGAATAGTAGATGAGTCTAGCATAGTGCCCGAGAATGTTTGTGAACGTGATCTGTGTGATCGGGATGCACTTGGCCGGCCGTCATTGCCAAGGAGTGGGGAAGTCGGGGAGAGAGGGCCGGGACTAGAAGGACGCGTTGAGGTGGAAGACGAGGAAGAAGTGGTAGTAATTGTGTGGTAGGTTCGGACAGGAAGGCGCTCGATAACCGACTTCGGGGCGCGCCAGCGACGACGGCGGATTCGAGACCGGAGCAGCAAAAGGGCATAAACCACAGTCAGTGTGAGCAAAGGACTGACGACAAGGACCAATAGAGTATCGAGAAAGGGGCTGGTGGACATGCTGGTAGGTGTCATGGTAACCCAAAGACCTTCATGTTCGGGAGATTCTGTGTTTAGACGGCTCGATGTGTGAGGATTATTTTGCATCTGCTGGTTTCCTGCAGTACTTTTCTGAAGGGAAGGCGACGAAGAAGGCTGAGGGCCTTGCTGAGTATCATCTCCCCATCCAAAGTGACTTGAGAACCAGCCCTTAGTAGAAGATCCAGACTTCCCAAGAGTTCCTATGGATTCTTTCTCAGACCCCTTGAGGCGCGTGCCATGAGAAGCCGCACTGGATTTGTCGATGCTCTTGTATTCTCCACTTCCTGGTGTGATGCTACCACCCTGGAGGCCATTGGGCGAGGAAGCAGCATCTTTATCCGCGCTGGTGGTCTTGGCGGTATCCTTACCGTGCACAGAGGTACTAGCTACCAGGGGTGTACTGCTCTTAAAGGGCATCAAGTCGGGATCTCTCCAATCCTGAACACCGATGACAAAGTCATCATCCTCAAAACTTTCCGGTGACATGTCGGCCTTGCGGCTGTCGAATGCGTCGTCTACCTTCGCCCGACTACGATGATTGAGATTAGTCGATCTCCTCCAATCGCTCGACGGGGCTTCACTTTCATCGCGTGAGCCTATGTCGATCCAGTCAATGTTGCCGCTGCTGGGCGGACGTCGGCTGTCTTCCAGATGCCGCGAGCCTCCGTTCTTATCGCACAATCCCAAGAATGCACCAATCGCACGGAAAAAGCCGCCTTTCGAATGAGACGAGGGTGCAGGTCTATCCTTGACCGTCGAATGGCTGCTAGTAGTTGGACTTGGGATAGTTGTTGTTGCTGTGGTAGTTGCCACCCGTTCTTTATTGGCGTCAGCCTGTCCTGCCAATTTCCCTTGTGATGATTTAAACACATCTCCCAAATTGGCAGTTCCACCGGTATGACCGGGAACCAATGAGGATAAAAGATGAGCCGTAGTGTGGGATGTGAACAATGCCGGGATCGTGACGTTCGATGTATCGCCTCGTGCGTACATGGTGACCAAGTTGCCACCTCGAGTATCGTCGCCGACGATCAAAGCGACCCCTCCTCGTCGTTGCGCCCATTTAGCCTTTTCCAAAAACCCACAGCCACCCCGACTCAATAGCACCACCTTACCCTGGATTTCGGCAGTTTCCTGTAGCGATTGAATGTCGGCATGCGCAGGCGGCTTGTTTTGGACGTAATCTCCATGTTTCTGACTCATTCCGGGGTTTGAAGCACCAGATTCGGGAAGCGGATGATGTAGATGATCGTCAGTGCCATCGTTCGTCAAGGGCGGGGTGGTTGGATCATCCCTGTCGTTCTGAGGTGTAGTATCGGCCTGCGACACCGACCGCAGGCGGTTTGATGATTGATCATTCACTGTACTACCTCCGGAGATGCTGGAAGTCTGCTCCACGCTCCTGGGGGGTTTGTCTTGTTTCTTATGATTGGTGCCCTCGCCCCAGCCGGGAATATCGGAGCAGCCCAGTTCCCCTTCCACGCCACCGGCTAAACCCCCCTCACCAAAACCACTTCCCACCCATAACTGACCGCTGAGGCCTTTGTTTGGCAGCAGCGAGCCAAATGCCGCTGGCCGGGCGAGGAAGAAGGTAGAGTTGTCGTCAGTGAGACTGATAATGGCCGACGGAGGGAAGAGGGACGACGGTATGTTGAAAGAAAATAAGGCGCGCAGCCCAGTTGTCTGACTAGCAAGGGTATTGGGAGTTGCTACATCGGGCGATGTAAGCGCGGAAAAGAAGGTGAGGAGGATCGGAAAGAAGATAAGGCAGAAGAGGACGACGAGTAGGCGTGGTGGTCGCATGTCTCTGATAGATGGTTTTAAGCACTTTGATCAAAGAGTGGCTTGATCGGAGATATCTAATCACAGAAAAACGGGGTGGATTAAGTGAATTATTGACGATGCCAGCGGCTCCGATGTACCGCAACACTTTGGGTGGGCTCTTATGACCAATCCAACAGTTGGCGGCAAGCTTGCGGGCGGCCACTCATCGAGCGTAATGAGCAGCACTACGGCTGGTTGAAAAAAGTCGATGGATTATAGCCAACGCAAGTACAAGTGAAGCCAAAGCAGCGAGCAGCGAGCAACGAGACAAGATAAAAGAGATGGATGGCAGTTGAAGTGAAGTCAGTCAGATGGAGAAGGGGAAGTGAACTCATGATGTGGATTATCTAACCCCGGGTCGGTGACGGCATGCCCGCCGTGTCAGGTGTTGAAAACGTGACTACACACCAGTAGGACCCGCTTGACCTCTCACGTTGTTTCGATGCCTTAGGCATCCGCCAAGACTTCGTGTGAGCCTTACATTTTTCATTACCTTACAACCTTCCTACAACTACCCACTTCTCTCTTACCAATACTATACTACTTTCTTACTTATATAACCACCACTACATAACTACATAGTTAACTCACTAGCGTCATAGTAAAGTATTCCGTGTATATAAGCATTACCCTATGAAAATGAGATGAAAGGGCCTAGAAGAGATGAAAATGAGGGAAATTTGAGATAGAAATGACGGTTGTTTGAATATAGACTGTATACCAATGGTACTACGCCTAGAAATCGAAAGCAGACCTTAATCTCCCCGAACTGAACGAGCTTAATGTAAGTATGCTGGTTATCTACTAGTAAAATGAATAGGAACTAAGAGAAAAATAGGCGTAGGGTGAAATTGACATGGTACCCCTTGGAATTCGCTTCTATAGATACCACATATTTCCATACCATACCGCTTCCCGGTACGCAAAAACCGGATAGGTCACGTGAGGGACCAAACCGAGAGGTCAGGCGGGTCCTACTGGCATGATTTCTGGTTGAAAACCTGAGGCACAATATTGGCCTTGGTGCCTTAAATCACATGACCCTTGTAGGAATGCCATACAAGATTGAAAGGAGAGCTTGATGATTTAGTAGCTTATAAATCACCCATCAGGACCAGGTGCTTTCAAGGTCGAAAGATATAACTTGTGTTGAAAAAAAGATCCCAACAAGTGTTGTGAGAAAGAATTTGATAAGGAGTTCCAGTGTCACAACATATGAACTAGATGGCATAATACGTCTTTGGCTCGGCCTTCTTTTGGATCTCAATAGCTCCAAGGTTCTCAACCCAGGCCGCAGATCATGCCATCACCTGGGCACTGCTAGACGACTACGTAATTCACCGCCTTTTCGATCTTTTTCGAATTTTGTATCGGGTTGTTAATGAAAACATAACGGTATAATTGAAGTAGCTGATCGAATCATCTAACGCATTCTACATTATGCGATCTTTAATTTTATATCAAGGCACACCTGTGAGTTATTTTTGGACTTGACGATCGATAAAGCTTGCCCCACCTACCATAAATGGATTAGCGTAGGGATTTATCTCCGTGGCATCTATGACGTAGATGGCCTAAAACGGGACTAGTTTATGTTGGAGAAATCATTCTAGAATCTCTTTGTCTGTCTTTTAGATGTCTTCTATGGCTTCTATGAGTAAAAGAC
The DNA here is from genome assembly GCA_002116305.1 of Penicillium italicum. Classification (NCBI taxonomy): domain Eukaryota; kingdom Fungi; phylum Ascomycota; class Eurotiomycetes; order Eurotiales; family Aspergillaceae; genus Penicillium; species Penicillium italicum. The sequence goes on along the minus strand of LWEC01000326.1, from coordinate 75,654 downwards.
TTTACAAACAACACCACTCACTCTCTTTATGAGGCCATAAAATCCATTGATAGTTACTGGTAAGCTTCCATTGCCCATGGCATAAGAATAACAAACTTGAAGAATAGTTGGCACGAAATTGTGGAAACCCAATTAATGTGAAATCCCAGTCGGCGTGTGGCCGTGCGGATCTACAATGTATCCTTGCAAGATTTGACTCAGTGGCGTGCTTGGTCTTGTAGATCTGGGACATGACGATGGGATGACATTGATAGGTCCCCTCGTTTTCAGCCAAGAACATTTGTCTGTATGTGTAAACTCGTTTGGGACGTCATGACAGCTGTAAACGGGACAGTCGAAGAGTTCTGATCCATGTTTCACTGGGAATTGTACTTCGTGGAACCCCCGCGTTATGGCGTCACTCAGTCTCCGCAAGTAGAGATCTACTCATGATCTAATCAACCCTGGAAGACAAGCAGAGACAGTAAAGCATATAAACTCACTACTGGCACCACTTTAATCTTCTACTTTTTTCATAAAACAACAATTTTTTGACTCAAACAATCTATTCAATCATCTTCTTCAACTCTTTCCAGGTCATTTTCCTTACTACAGCAGCATATTACCACCTATCATGTCGAGCATTCTTCACAAGGTCAAGGATGCCGTGACCGGCCATCACCACGATGAATCCAAGACATCCAGCAGCAAGGTTGATGGTTTGTTGTTCCGAAAAAGACAATGCATTCATTGCGATACTAACAATTCTATTCATATAGATACCCGCGATTCTTACGGATCCTCACACAAAACCTCGGACAACGCTCCTACCAAGCAAACTTCTACCAACACAGGCTCTAACACTTATGGATCTGACTCTGGAGCTGGCTATGATCGCTCTTCCACTACCGGTGCCGGAGGCTACGGCAGTGGCACTGGCACTGGCACTGGTGGCCTGAACTCTGGCACCGGCTACGAGACAGGTACCTCGGCTGGAGCTGGAGGCTACGGCGCTGGTGTCAGCACTGGTCACGGTACCCACAGCGCTGGCACTGTGCATGACTCCCGCAAGGGTCCAATTGATGTCAGCTCAGGAACATCCGGGAACTACAGCAAATCTGATACCTACGGATCCAACACTGGCTCCAGCACCACCAATGCTGGCCCTCATGACTCTAAGCTAGCCAACAAGCTTGACCCCCGCGTCGATAGCGATCTCGGTAAGTTAAGCCTCTCCTTTGCTACCCATATAAAAAAAAATTCTCCGAGTCAGACATCTAACATGATACTCCAATGCAGACAACCGAGGAAAGCACTCTGGAACTACTGGCTCTAGCAACACCTACGGCAGCAACACTGGCCGCTCTACCGGAGAGACCGGCTACGGTTCCAGCAACCCTGTGTCTGGAAGCACCAGCCACTCTACCGGACAGTCTGGCTATGGCTCGAGCAAGCCTTTATCCGGTAGCGACACCTATGGCAGCACCACTGGTCATGGCTCCAGTAACCCCCTGACTGGCGGCACTACCAGTCACTCTGCTGGGCAAACTGGCTATGGTTCCAGCAACCCCCTGACTGGCGGTACCTCCGGTCACTCTGCTGGACAAACCGGCTATGGTTCTAGCGACACCTATGGCAGCACCACTGGCCATAGCTCCAGCAACCCCCTGACTGGTAGCACCTCCGGTCACTCTGCTGGACAAACCGGCTATGGTTCAAGCGACACCTATGGTAACACTACTGGTCATGGCTCCAGCAACCCCCTGACTGGTAGCACCTCCGGTCACTCTGCTGGACAAACTGGCTATGGCTCTAGCGAGGCCTATGGCTCCAGCAACCCCCTGACTGGCGGTACCTCCGGTCACTCTATCGGACAGTCTGGCTATGGTTCCGGCAACACTGCGTCTGGAAGCGACAACTACGGCAGCAACGCTGGTCGCTCCACTGGTCAATCGAGCTATGGCGCCAATGACCCCTACGGAACCGGTGTTGGCAGCGGCTACGACGACCAAACTTCGAAGACCGGAAAGACCACTGGTCCTCACGGCTCCGATCTTTTGAACAAGCTTGACCCCAGAGTCGATGAGAAGCAGTCGTTCGGCAGCCAGCGCAATTACTAGGCGATTTACGAGTGTGATGTTATGAACATTTCTAGTCTTTATTCTTAGCTTCCTTTTTAGTATTTTATGAGAATGATCCAACAATATCAGTTTCCTTTCCGTTTTATGTCTGCCTTTGCATGAAATTCAAGTCAAGTTAGCTAAGGTAAATATTTGAAGATATACTTCCAAGATATCCTGCTCATACTTCATAACCATGTAGTTCTCTTTTCTGTGACACAATCCAAACAGTTGATTTTCAACAACTGTTTCTTTTTTGGCACGTCTTCTGCTCTTTTTTTTCAATTAACATTGTTGGGCATCCTGGCGCACGCACGTGACCAACCCTGCCCTTGCTTGCCTTTATAAACATAATTGGTTGACAGGGTCAAGGTGATACATCAAAGGATGCAAATGAGAAGACTTCTCAGAGGGAATGTGATATACACTACTCCTCCTCTCCCGCTTTTTCCTTGGGTATGGGGTACTTCTTGTTGTAGGCTAATAGCTAGAGGGTGATTCTGTCGATATATACCGACTTTTAAGCAGTTTTTAGCCCAGCTGACTTTTTGCATCATTCAGGTCCTCCAGTCAGTCTGTCGTGGTCAAGGGCATAGGCCACAGAGTTGGCTGAGGCTCCAACGCTGCCCAGGTGGAGCACTCAAGTAAATTACAGTACGAGGCATGAAGCATGTATGTCCATAAACACAAGGATTTTAATATAATTGTCTAGATTGATCAAGAAGCATAGAAGGACAAAGAATTAAACCAAGCCCTGCTATCATTCCAAACAGGACAGCTTCTAGTGCTCTGTATCTTCTTCACTAATGTGAGCCATGCACGAGCATTCCAGTAATTGTACTACGTTTCCCCTGTAGCAATCAAGGCTAGCACCCATTACCACAAAATGTTGTACTTAATACTAAAGAGTGCGAAGACAAAAGGAGTAAAAGGAGGTTCATGGACCCGAAAACAGGTACACTGTCTCACATAAAGTAATAAAATAGAGGAATCGTCACGAATATCAAAGGGTAGTGAAGCATCCCGAAGGGAACAAAAACCAACAACGCAGAGCCATCAATGTATGGTTGATCAAGTCAATCGCCAAGACGCCGTGTAGATTTGTTCGTCGGATATGCGAATGCATATTACAGAAAGGGTAATATTAGGACAAAAGAAAGAAACAATGTCATGAAGGTCACCACATGAAGGTACCATGAATTTCGGAGCTGAGTTGCAATTAGCAGGACACGAGGTTAACATGATGGTCATTCAATGCAGCGCAGGCAAGCACAGTCCGGTGAGGATGGAAGGCGGTGCTAGCAATGGGCGAGGATCGGTTGTGATGAAGGAAGCTCGAGTATGGCTCGAACGTAGAAAGGTAGGTGCCATCCACATTGAAAGTCTTGACTTCGTGGCGATTTGTACCCCTGTGTCATGTTAGCTTTGAACAAACAAAATGTCAAAATGTTGCGGCGGAGGAAACATACATGCTGAAGACAGGAGCGTGTTCGTGAACACTCAAGGTCCGCAGGGTGTCTTTGGTAGCATATATGGTGGAGATGGGGTTATCCATGCGAAGATCCCAAAGTCGGACCTCACCATTGCGGCCACCGGATATCAATTCTCGTAGACCACCACGCTGCATATGAACATTTGTGATCCATTGCTTGTGTTGGCGCCAGACTTTGACCATGGATGTGGTTGGCTTTAACCGTTGATCGAAGACCCGGACAGCACCGTCACCGAAACCGGCAACGAAGATGTTGCCCGCTACTTGGTCAGATGTCAAGGATGTGATGCAGGAACCCGATCGTGCCGGAATGTCCTGTTATTGAACCTTTATGAGCAACGCGACATATCTGTGAGACTAGACATTGAAGACTTACGTTTGTGCACACCTCGGTAGCAGCATTCCAGACACGGATGACCTTAACATCACCTGCAACTAGAGCTTTGCCCTGACCTTGCTGCCAATCAAGCACAAGGCCTGCATTGCGATTACTTGGAATCAGTTCAGGGAGAGCTCTGAAGGCTGTGACCACTTCAATATTCTTGTCAGTTTCGTAATGACGGAAAAGTTTGATCACACCGTCAGAAGATCCAGTCATAAGTAGTGCCTGGTCGTCCTCATTGATGTATCGAACTTCGTTGATCTTTGACCCGACCGGGTTGCCATTTGAGAATTGATTGAGGCGTTTGTGGCTCTGCCAATCCCAAATTCTATATGAAAACAAAAGGTTAGAAGGACTTGAAAAACAGGCGACTCGTTGGTACACACGAAATTGTATCCCGGTCATCTGCGACAGCAAGGTGATCCTCAAATTGATGGAAGCACATCTTGTGGGGTTGGCCCCCATTCGATAGAAAAGCAACCGAGTTATCCCACCGGCTCGCTCCAGCTTTTCCTTTGAGAGGCTGGGTCTCGGCGATGATCTTTTCGTTGCGGCCGCGTCTCCAGAGGCGCTGGTTGTAGTCAGAGCTACCGGGCTCATCCGGCTCGTTGGGTTTCATCTGGGGCTCCCGGAAATACTTAGAAATGGTGAGTACATGTAGGTAAGAATAGTTGTGGGACTCGAGGGATTCAAAATCCGGGATTACCTCTGTGGACCAGTCTAGGAATCTACTCTTCAGGGGAATAATCGGCACGACATCAAAACCTTTGGGTTCGAACCCCCTGGACGTGGGAATCGGGGCCTGGTGGTATGCCGTTGCAGGAGCAACATGATCATTCACTTCCGGGGGTCGGGTCCACTCAGGAGGGGCCCGGCCACGTGGGGTAATTGTCATTCGGCTAGTTGAGGGTGAAGGAGGGTTCGAATTATCCGAGGATGGGTCTCCTGTTGCTGAATTGCCAAAAGCAAGGTTTTTCAGGGAAGCAGCGACGCTGGCAGTTCGTCTAAAACCCAAAGAAAGATAGCCTTCTTGTTTCGAGGCTGCTGCTCCAGAGATGGGAGGTGTTGAAGGTGGCGCAGTTTTCTTTGCCTCTGTTCGCTCGCGAGGTTGGAATTTCGTCAAACCTGTTATTTCCAGAATCTCGTTCTGAAGCTTGTTAGTGAGTGGCGCCATTGGAGATTCCAACAAGGCAAGGTGGATGTAATCAACGACAACGGCGGCATCCTGGGCGATGTCAGGATGAGGGTCAACCGAGAGAGCCAGCAGCTGCTTCCAGATAGTCCCGAAAGTCGTATTGCGAGACAGTTGGGGCATCTTCGCATGAGAAACTAGAGTCCCATTCTGACCTTCCGAGCGGCTAGTCTGAGAGTTTTCACTCTCCCAGCGATGAACCACGGACCGCTTTTCTTCCTCAAGCTCCTCAAATGCCGCGACCAAAAATTTGTTTTGGTGGCGTCTGACGAATGTTGAGAAGAAAACTAAAAGCTCCTTCCTAACAACAACACTTCCATCAGCAGACATGGGCAAGACTGCCAATGCTAATGTCTCCTCGATTTGTGCAACTTGGTCAGTCAGATCTGGAATTCCCAAGAAGGTAGTCACAGCGTGAAGCATGGCAGCGCGAACTTCGGGTACGGGGTCGAAATTCAACTCGCAGAGCCTAGCGGGGGCTGCACATCGAATTCCCATCCACTTTGCTTCGGGGAAATCGCACCATAGCATACTGAGACATAGACAAGACCATTGCCGTAGCAGGGGATTTTCTACATCGCCGAGATGTCGGAGGCACGAATCAAACAACTCGCCAGAGAGACAGACGTTCTGTCCCTGGGGGTAGTTTTTGCAGAAGATCGAGACTATGAAAGCACACATGGCCCTGTGTTCGCTGGCATTTCCCACAGGAATGGGCGAAGAAGGGTTCAGAATTGAGATAAAGTAGTGAATGCCATTGTCTTTGAGTAGATCATTTTGTACAGTGTGATCGACTGCCATGATTCTCGCCCAAATGAAAACCATGACGGGTTTCAACTCTTGCGCTGCTGATTGTAGCAACTTGACAACATAGGGGAAGATGCCAATGCTGAGTGCAAGATGGACAGCCCATGGGCCGAGGTCCAGGAATTTGCTCAAAAGAATCAAGGCTCGCAAGCGGTGTGCCTGACTCAGGAGGACTTGGAGGACAATAGGGAGCTGATCCGGCGGATTCTTCTCGGTAGGACCGGAAGAGAGATACACCTCGAAAGCAGTGAGTTGCTCAGCGAAGAAAGTCGAGTGTTGGTATTCGTACTGCCGGCGCCCTTCTTCTTGATCAATAAGAGCAGGTAGCTGAGACAACACCATTTCGACTGCAAGGTCCCAGCTTTTCCATAGAGGGTGGTGGTGCGTGTCTGGCAATTCGGGCGAAGATATCGGATGGCATTTGTATGTGCGCATGATGCGTTCGCTGAGCAAAAAGTTGCGGAAAAGAGCGGCGACCATTAAATCTTGTCGGAAAAGCTTCTTGAACAAAGCCCGAGGTAAGGTGTTCCACGCAATCGTATCAGTAATTGCAGTGAAGATCCAGTTCAGTTCTCCAAGAGGGCTTCGACGATCTTGAAGTCGACCGGGAACTCGGAAGTCGTCGATGGAAATGTTTGTACGTAAAGGGTTTTGCAAGATGAAAAAGCGCAGTGCGATTTCAATTGGTGTTGTCAAGCAACAGGTGAATAAGTCTGCAGGGAGGTCGGGATTGGTCGGAAGGGACTCCGTCTTCTGGCACGCAGCTAGGAGGATGCAGTCACCATAATTCTGAATGACGGCATTCGGGTCTCGTTTCTTAGTTTCAATGTTCTCTTTCTCGTGCTTCTCCACAAAAGTGTGGAAATTTTGGACAATGTTGCCCGCATGTGAAACATCAAAGACAAAAAGACTAGGCCCAGCTAGCCAAGACTGCAGATCATACAGGGGGACAGGGATATACTGGGTGTAATTCTTGTTGAACACCCAAATTTCACCCGACTGAGTTGGCAACGGCACTCCGTGTCCATTGTAATGTAGAAGCACTCGCTCGTCCTTGGCGTTTCGGCGAAGTGAGATGCAGAATTTCTTCGTCTCATCAACTGATGGATCTAGATACTGTTTGTATCTTGTCCGAAGACTTAAAGTCTCATATTGCTCCTGTAGCTTCTTGCCGATCTGCTCCATGATCTTGTTTTGACCGCCGCCAGTGGTAGAAGTTGGGTCTACCCAGCATTCAAGCTTCGATGTTGGGTTGGTCTTGACCACATCAGGAGGGTCGACTCCGATGTTCAAACAGATGGCCAAAGCCGCAGACACAGTTTTCAGGCGATCCTTCATGCGCCAGTCCTGACTTGGCCAACTCCCTACTGGGTCCCTGGGAATGCCATTGGTTTCATGGCGTTTCTCGGTGAAATACATGTAGAAATTCTGTATTTCGTGGGTATTGTATTAGCTTCCGAAAACTCACCATCAGTGGTAATGCTCACCGAGTGCAAGATTTTGAGATATTCGCTGGAAGTGTATTCCTCCTGCCACCCATGTCGCATAGCGAAATCTTCATCGTCATCACCTGCCACTTTGTCGAAGGTTATCCGACTTGGTCCATAGTCACTTTTGGCTCTCTTCATCGCCGGTCGGCTACTCTCCGATCTCCGAGGCGACGGGCGGCGGGGTGGAATCTCTCCGATGGCACCATTGTCTCCCGATGAGCTGGTTGGGCGCCCGTGTGGTGTCAGTGTAGGTTGCTTGTGTTCAACTGCTGTGAGTGAACGATGATGGCCACTCAATGGAGCTGGAGATCTTTCGCGGGTGGGAATTGTAGTCTCTAAATCGGGACCAAACGCGACGCGGACTGATTTATTCGGATTGCGACGCGAGGCTGTCGACCCGTTGGCCGTTTGCTGTGAGTTTTGTTCCATATCGGTAGTGGGATCCCTCATGTTGAATGATCGTTCATTGTGTTACACGAGTTTGGGGAAAGAGATGTGGCTGAAATGTATGTCAAGGCTAGCTGAGAGTGTCCCCGCTCGGATACCAGTCAGAACTATTGAAGATCCTCCTAAGATTCGCTCGCGAGGGTCTGGATGTTGTCGACTGAAGCCGGGGAAGAGACCGATGATGAAATGGCCCGGGTGACCTTGGAGTTGGTCGGATTTGTTGTGAGTCAGACTAATCTCAATTTGCGACTGCCCTGGATATATTCCAGGAGCGCAGAGAGAGCTCAGCGCACAGTCTATGGATTCTGGTCCAAAGAGAGCTTATCTGCTTGGTCTAGAGCGGATGTGGTTCGGACAGGCGAGATGGATGCGGAAACACAGATATTCCGGGGATTACTCAGAATGATGTCTTGGCATCACTTGCACGTTGTACCTAGGTAGCCCTTCAAACCCATCGTTCTACAACACCAAGGCAATCATGACTTGAACAGGGCCAATGGCTCTTTGTTTTCATGCAGTCAGCTTTAAACAACCTTAAATGCCTGTTACAGGTGTTTTATATTTATACCACATAACCTAGTGGTATGGAGCCGTTCAATGCGGGTTCAGGAATTGGTTACATCATGAAGGACGACATAAATGTTGGAAGTTCATCTGGGACCTCATGAAACCCCGGTTACTCAGCTATGTATTTTCTAAGTAACACATTTTGCGATCTTTGCTTTAGTCTACAAATAAAGAGGGACATCGTACGGTTGGAAATGTCTAAGACAGCAACCCTAGGGGGCATTAAAGGTTTCACTCAAGGAAGGATGAACATTCAAAATCTGACACGTCGATTCTCATTCAAAATAGCAAACCAAACCCCCCTCCCCCCAGACGTATGGCACGTAGCCAATGATGCTTTCTTGATGCAAAAGTACATCAGTGTCAAGAGGCTTATCCCTAGAACAACCCGATAGCCGGAGATCGGCCAGATGACTTTGATAGGTGGGAACCCTCTTTTCCCTCGTATTTATCAGCTTCCAAGCTCTTTCTTTTTGGAGCAAGGTATTTCATAGTTGACATTCATCAGTTCACATGCCTAGTCATAATATTATACAACCTTCATCTGTGAGCAATCGGTATTTCTTGTACATTGTGGGGTATGGATCGTCGTGTGGAATTAGGGAATGCAGTGCTAGGACGAATTGTTATTGGACCTGCAGTTGTTCACACCGTGACCAAGTCCTCGGACCCGCGGTATATATAGCCATTGGAGTGTGATAGTGTGATAGTTAGGGTTAACAAGTATTTCAGCTAACCCTTGAATGTGATAATGTAGACTTTGCGACATTGTTGTGAAAACCTATTCTTTTTTTTTCTTGCTTTTAAACCCCGATATGTAACAAACATAGGCTAAATAAAGACATCTGGATATGCCATACGAAGTAGTGGAATGTGAAATGCCCCTTCGGTTCCTGGAGGCTGGAAGAAAAGAGACTGGGAAAAGGGATTAGGAAGGAAATAGTATCATGTACTCCGTACTCCGTACACAGTACAGATATAAGTAACAAGCATTGAAGTAAATAAAGACAGTGAATTAATAAATGTTTAAACATTCGAGTAATAGTATGCCCCTGAATTATGCACGTCCAATGAAACTAAGACTAGTTTGACTTGGAGCATCTCCGGGAAATTGAAACGGCCATCTCTTACCATCTTCGCTTTTCCTCTTTCATATTTCCTGCCTTCGACCTCCCCCTTTCTTGCCTTGGCTTTAGCCGCTTTGATTTGTTTTTCGAGTCCCTAGTGCGAATGCTTCTATTTAGAAGCCTCCCCCTGTCCACCTTTAATTTTTTGGGGGGACGCTGAGCGGCTTGTGCATGGAACGTTTTATGGTTCCTAGTGGTTCCTGGTTCCCACTTCACCTCTTGAAATAGACAACCCCCCCTTTCTCTTCAGCATATCCAATTCATCTCTCGGGACGACGCCATTCTTACGATTTTCGGCTGTCGGATCGAGTCTGCACTTCGGCGCAGCTTGACTTTGCGCCAGATCCCCTGATACGACCGACTACGACCAAATAAGTTACGATGGCGTTTCTGTTTAAATCGAAGAAGAATCAGCATAGTCAGCAGGCGGCTGCCATCCCCCAGGCGACTAGAAATGTTCACACCTCCGAGGGCGCTCCATCCGCCGGATCGCCTAACATGGCGAATGGGGTCAAAGGGGATGGCACGACTTCCCAGACGCCAACCCCAAGCGGCAGCTTCAGCAACTCTCTACACTCAGCCACAAGCCCGACGAGTCCAGAAACAGTACGGCCGCGACAGAGAGCGGAATCGGAATCCCAGGTGGGTATCTGTTTCGTGATCCGTTCGTCGCTCTTTGACGAGGACAGAGCTCTAATGTTTACAACAGATGCAAAGACCTCAGCAACTACCCAATGGGATCCCTCCTCCAAGCCCCAGTTCCTCCCTTTACCCGTGGTCGCAGCGCCGTTTGAATTTCTCTTCTCCCCAAATGAACCCATTTCCTCGCTATGGAGCAGCAATCAATTCGGTGGCATCCAAGGAAGGAGACATATACATGATGGGAGGCTTGATCGATGGATCGACGGTCAAGGGTGATCTATGGATGATTGAAAGCAGTGGTGGGGGCTTGAACTGCCTGCAAGTTGCGACGGTATCCGAAGGTCCCGGCCCACGAGTCGGTCATGCCAGTTTGCTCGTCGGGAATGCTTTCATTGTGTTTGGCGGTGACACCAAAATTGACGAGAATGACTCTCTGGATGACACTCTCTATCTGTTGAACACATGTAAGCGCTTCACTGATTTATTTATATTTGCCATGACTCTGACTCTGCGTCTCTTTTTTTTCTCTCAGCTTCCCGTCAATGGTCCCGCGCTATCCCTCCCGGCTCTCGACCTTCCGGGCGTTACGGTCACACTTTAAACATTCTAGGCTCCAAACTCTACGTCTTCGGAGGGCAAGTGGAGGGCTTCTTCTTCAATGATTTGATTGCATTCGACTTGAACCAGCTTCAAAACCCAGCCAATAAATGGGAGGTTTTGATCCCGAACAGTCACGAAGGTGGACCTCCACCAGGCCAGATTCCTCCAGCAAGAACAAATCACACCATTGTCAGTTTTAACGAAAAACTGTTCCTGTTTGGAGGTACGAACGGAGTGCAGTGGTTCAATGATGTCTGGTCCTATGACTACATTGCCAACAGTTGGACCGAAATCGATTGCGTTGGATTTATCCCGGCTCCTAGGGAGGGCCATGCCTCTGCTTTAGTCAACGATGTGATGTATGTGTTCGGAGGTCGCACGGATGAGGGCGTGGACCTTGGTGACCTGTCAGCCTTCCGCATCTCAACCCGACGTTGGTACTCCTTCCAAAACATGGGCCCTGCGCCATCCCCCCGATCTGGTCATAGCATGACCGCTTTTGGCAAGCAGATCATTGTTATGGCCGGTGAACCGAGCTCGGCTCCTAGGGACCCCGCGGAGCTCAGCATGTCTTACATCCTTGATACTAGCAAGATCCGGTACCCGAATGATTCGCAAACCGGGGGTCGCGTCCCAGAGCCAGCGACCCGAAAGACAAGTGTTGATAAACCAGGTATCTCGTCTGGGCGTTCATCTCGGGAGGCGCAAAATGCAGGCCCGGATCAGCAAATGCGCCGTGGACCGACACCATCGCGTGAGAGCATAACACATGGTATGGTTGCTAATAGGCCAGGGGAGTTCGGCTCTAATCCGAATTTGGGACCTGGATCTAGACTCCCAAGGGCGTCAATTGCCCAAGCACCTGCCGGTCCACCACCTCCTGGACAAGCACCCTCTCCGGGCCCTCGTGGAAACGGCCCTACAGTCGGTGCGAACCCTCGCAGCAAGACCCCGACCAAGAATGATCGCGGGTACACACCAACTGTTGATCATCGTGTATCAAACGATGAGCGTGGCGAAGAATCACCGATCATGAAGGAAGGCCCACAAGACTCCCAGGGACCTTCATCAGTAGGTCGCCGAACTCCAACACAAAATCAAAAGCCCTCGGCCAAGGCCATGGAAGCCGGCGAAGCCGCTCCGTTGATCAGTGCCCCAGGCCGACAACGTTCGCTCCGTTCTCACCGACAGCGTGGGTCCGTTGATAGCGGAGAGGAATCAATCCTCGGTCGGCAGGCTAGCATTGAAAGCTCAATTGAGTCTCGAAGTTTCCGCAACTCCAAGACTCTTGGTGATGAGCCACGGTCCCCTCGACTCACACCCCATCAAGAGGCATTAATAAAGGAGCTGGAGGTGACCAAAGCCCGAAATGCCTGGTATGCCTCAGAACTCGCACTCGCAAGGAAATCTGGCTATGTCCCCAATGCAACTAGTAGCCCCGCGCTAGACGACCGGGCCAATGAGGCCCTGAGTGACGAGGATCGCCCGCTAATTGAGGCATTCTTGGCTATGAGAGCAGACCTCAGCAAGATGCAAGCCACCGTGGATCGACAGGCCGCTATCGCGTCTAAACGGATTGCTGAAGTGGAACACCAACGCGACGTGGCTATCAATGAAGCTGCTTATTCCCGGGCTAAGCTTGCTGCCCATGGTGGTAGTCAACGGGGGACCCCTCAGCCTGATGCTTCTCGGGATGGAGATGAGGAGCGGCCAACTGATATGGGACGTCGTCTTGCTCTGGCCTTGGCCTCGCTTTCTGAGTTGAAGTCTAAGTTGGATGTGCAAACCACCGAGCTTTCGCAGGAGCGTCAAGCCAAGGAACTTGCCGAAGAGACCAATGAGGCAACCCGAAAACATCTTGCAGAACTTGAGATGCAAACCAATACTCTGGAAGCCGAAAACTTGCGCGCTGAGCTTCACCGAGCGGAGGCTCTCTCCAGAGAAGAGGCCTTCTTGCGTGCAGAGGCCGAAGCTTCTCTTCAACAACTCACCCTGGATAAAGAAGAATTGTTGGCACAGATTGAGGATTCCTCAACCCGCTTGAAGGGCTTTGATTCCAGCTTTGATGGACTCCGAGAAGCTATTTCTGCCTCCGCCGCTAAGACAGCCCTAGTCGAGAAGCAATTCCAAGAGGAGCGAGAACGTCGCGAGGGGCTGGAGAGGAAACTTCTGCAGCTCCGATCAGAGCACGAAGAACGGACCACTGAAGTGGAAAACCTTACTCGTCGCCTTCGAGATGCAGAGGAGTTGGCAGAAATCCACGCCAAGGAAGCCGAAACTCACAAGATTGCCTTCGTATCTGGGCTGGAACACGCGTCTACTACAGACTTGGATCAATCGTTCAGATCTCGCGCTGACCAGCGAGTCGCTGCTTTGGAGGCCCAAATCGAGCGATCCACCACTCTGGCTAAGGCAAACCAGGCAGCTGCCAACGCAGCCTCAGACAAGCTCCGGCGTGCAGAGGAAAGGATTGCTGGCCTCGAAGCATACCAGGAGCAGGCCAGCCGTGAAGGCTTGCAATTGCGTAGACAGCTTCAGACTGCCATGAAAGAAAGCCAATCAGCTGCCACGACCAATCGTGACTTGAAGACACAACTTGAGACTCACCAGCGAGAGGCTGGAGCTTTGGCAGTCCAGCACGCCGCTTTGAAGGATCTTCTTGGTGAGCGCGGAATCAACAGCGACACTGGACGGTCCCCACGCCTTGACTCTCCCGGGTCACGATTCGGCACTCCGGAGCAAAGCCGACTACGTGAGCTTGAGCAACAACTCTCGGCCAGCATCAAGGCTCATGACGATCTGAAGAATAGCTTCGAAAGTCGTGAGCAGGAAGCCGACCGAGCTTTCCGAGAAAAGCTTGAGCAGCTTGAGAATGATTATCAGTCAGCTGTTCATTACGTGAAAGGCACTGAGAAGATGTTGAAGCGCATGAAGGATGAGCTCAGTCGGTATAAGGCTCAAAATGCTAAAATGCAATCTGAATTGGAAGTGGCTCAGAAGAACCTTGAGAATTCAGACAGCCAGACATCTGGATCTTCCGCTGAGTGGGACGCTGAACGGTCCCGTCTCGAGCTGTCGATGTCTGATCTCCAGGAGCGAACTTCATCTTCTATCAGTAGCCTTGAAAGCCAGATAACGCAGCTCAAGCAAGATCTCGATCAGGCTACGGCCGAGAAACAGTTGTCGAGAAGTGAACAGGAGCGTCTTAAGCAAGATCTACTCAGTGCCGCCGAGAAAAGTCGCACCGAGCTGGACCAGCTCAAGCAAGAAAATACCCACCTTGAAACTCGTGCTTCGGATGCAGAGCGAAAGGTCAACATGCTTCTGGAGCAGGTCCAAACATCGGTTGGTCATTACCGCCGTCAATCTCAACATGGGCAAGGTCTCGATGGAATCTCGCGCACACACAGCAACGCCTCCAGTATTAACACAATCAACGGAGGTCGCGGGCGGGCACGAGCTGATAGCAATGTCTCCCAGGATTCTACGTTCCCTGACAACCGAGGTTCGATGGCTCTGGACTCCCTTGCCAACGAGTTGGACGCTTTGCGCAGTCACTGGGAAAGCACCAACCGCAATTACCGTCTAAGCGGCCAGCTGGATCTGGAGCGGACTCCCACCAAGGAGAATAGTGATGGACCTGCACTAATGAGTGGTAGCTTGGCAGAATGGAGGAGGAGACTGGATGAGGATGACCGAGCTGAGTTTGATGTGCAAACCAAGCCATTAAACACTGGAGCTGCACCCCTGGAACACTCTAATGTGATCTAGATATCTTGCTCTCCATTGTGGTTCTACGACTATGTGCCCTAAGATATGTCAATTTGCACCGTCTGAGCGTTCTGCGCGTGTATTTGCAACCGTTCCTTTTTTTTTTGTTGCGTTTTCCACGCTCTTTTCAATGTATGATGTCTTCTTTCATCTCCTGTGTTCCTCTACGCCGACACCCGATGTTATCTTCTGATTCTGGTTCGCAATTGCACTCCTTTGTTTCCCTCTTTCCCGATTTGATTTTGTTTCTTACCCCCCGGCTACCCTTTTTATACCCCAGTTTTCTGATGTTTATTGGACTCTGGCTGTACCACTAGCATACTCCACGCGGATTCATTGTTCATCCATAGTCAAAAAAATCGTTCTTATTGCCCTATGGAGGCTCTTCTCTTTCATCAAGATCATCATCCCAAGGGTATCCTGAACTTTTGTACATTCGCTATCTAGGTGAAAATGATGACCTATTATCAGCCCAATTGGATAGGGACACGCTTACTCCGCGGTGATGATATACCACTTGACATAGAACTATGTACTTACAAGAATAGTCGGCCGCATTTGCGGCCTTGTGATTTCTTTTAGAGTAGCTCTATAGGGTCGTTTATAATGTGATACTTAGTTCGATAGGAGCATCGTACCTATCCTCATTTTCTGAACCACCCCATCTCATCAAGAAAGTACGTCATAGCCACAGGGCGCAGGAAAAGTAGAGGGCTTCGTCTTTTTTATGATATTACGGCCAAGGGTTCTTTCTAGTCTCTCATAGAGAGTGGCTTAAGCTTAAAATTTTAAATATGAAAGCAAATTATGAGCCACCCCTAGCCGCTTTTTCTCTCCAAGCGTCTTTCACTACACTCGTACCCCCTAGGTCTCTAGCGAAAAAAAATTTAAACCTGCTCGCAAGGACCACCTCCGCTCCATTCCGAGCCCTCAGGCGAGATCCGCGAACTTGAACTTACTATCCTCCTACGATTCACTAGTACTGTATACAACGAACGTGTCATCAACGTGAATGCCTACTTGCTTCCCTCGACATTTTTCCTACTGTGCCGATAGGGCCTGGGAATATCATCAAACTTGGTTTGATAGATGAATACAACCTCCAGCTTCATATCAGGCAAAGAATTTGTGGAATCCGGCCATGGTTAAGAACTACTCCGTATCTTGAATCGTAAGAACTCTAGTCCTCTGGGGAGATGTTAGCCGGCAAGGGTTTAAAAACCGCCTCGGTTTCATCCGCTTGACCAGCTAACCTTCCAAAGGTGGATTTCGATTCAGTTTGACTCATGCTCGAAATGCTGCCGACCCAACTCTTCCGTCTCCATAGTCAATTCCTCTACGAATAGAGAGCTCAAGAAACCCAATACTCCAAAAGCTGCCAGTTCATACCAGACTGTCTGCATGGCGTCCTTGTATGCATCTCGAATGAGGTCCCGCAGATCAGGAGAGATGTCGGCTATTCGCAAAGAGGGAATAAAGCTCACGGCCTCACTGGGGTCTTTCAATAATGATAAAGAAGTAGGTAAATCTATGCCGCTGATCCTATTGGCGAGGACACTGCTGAATGTAGTGGCACCAACTGCAAGACCAATAAGGGCACCGAATAGCCTGAATGATACCATTATTCCCATTGCGAGACCCTGGTCATCGGGTATAGCACTGGCTTGCATTGGAATGGGAGGGACGCTGAAGATTGTGCCAATGCCAATTCCCGCAATCACCTGGAAACTCGTAGTTATAGCTAGCGAGGAAGATTGGTCCCATAGTGAGAAGAGACCACAGCCAACAGCGAGGAAAATCCACCCAGTCCAAATTTGCCACATATATTTCCGAAAGAAGTCAACGGCGAAGGCAGCAACTCCCGTAAAGACAAAGACCACACAGCAGAATGGTAGGATCGAGATAGAAGATTTTAACGGTGCTTCGAGGTAGACTGCTTGGAAAAATAGTGGAAGATACTGCAGAAGAGTATAAAGCACGAAGCCATGGATAAAGCTCCCAAGCAGAGACATTTTTGCCGTTCTCGAGCTGAAGATACGGTAGGGGAAGACAGCGTTAGTCTGATAACCCTCGTAAAATGCAAATCCCACCAAAATTAAAACACCAATGATTAGCGGAACGATTGTTCGCCACGACCCCCAAGGGTACATATTCCCTGCCCAACTAAGCGGTAGGGCGAGAAGAACACAACCGGCCGTGAATAGTAACATTCCAAGCCAGTCAATACAGCCAGGCTGAAGGGACTGATCAATTGGTCTTAGGCGCATAAAGAAAATGGCCAGAAAGAGGGCAATACCAATTATAGGCAGGTTAATCCAGCCAATCCATCTCCACGTAACAAACTCACTAAAGACTGCACCGAGAATAGGACCCGCGATACACCCTGTAGCCATTGGAAGCGAAAGTAATCCAATATATAAAGCCCTCTCTTGCAGAGTAGTGATATCAGCAATAATGACCTCACTTAGGACGTCAAGTCCGCCTCCGCCCAGTCCTTGTAGAACACGTCCTACAATCAGAACTGCCATATTTTTTGCGACAGCAAAGACAATCGATCCAATGCCGAAAAGGGCAAAAGCCGTATAAAGAGGATTCTTACGGCCGTAGATGTCCGAGAAACTGGTGTAAATGGGCTGGATGACCACAACTGCTACCGTAAAGGAGATGTTGGCCCAAAACGCAGTCAAAGTCGTGCCGGAAAGTTCATCGGTGATGGCCTATAGAGAGGAAGGGTTAGGTGAATGGTCGTTTCAATTGAAGGACTGGTTATTGAATTACCGGGATTGCAACGGCCAACGTAGTGGCATCCAGGGACACCAAGAATACCATTAATAGCAAAGCTATAAATGCAAGATAGAATGACAGAGGCTTTCGCTTCCGCCTCCGTTGCCCTGTTTCGGGGTCGGTTGGTGCTAACATATTTGATACATCTTTTTTCTCCATACAGTCGCATTCAGATTGGGGTTGAGATTGTGCTTGACACTCGGACTGAGACGGAGTTTTGAGATCTCCTAATGACTGGTCGGAACATTCTTTCGTGTTTGGTGGTGCGGTTTCTATTGGTGAGGACATTCTTTGGGTATTTTTGGAATAAATCAAAGATTGCTACTCGATTTTCTTCCTCAGAGGAGAAAAATGGCTACAAATATACACATAGTCGCTGTTTGAAGTGATTGGTAATGAGGTGGATTGGTAATCGATAGGAGTGCCTCACCAATTTAATTTACGTGATAAGACTGAAAGGTATGGCGCGATATAATCCTTGTCATTATGTACGCGTTACCTCACTGCAAGCGGCCAGAAAGGGGTCCAGCCTAAGTGGACTGACTGACTTCTGGGAAATTCGGGAGATCGACGAAGCTTGGGATGCTGTGCCGGAGGATTTCTTGAATGTTCTTATTGAGAGTATGCCTAGCCGGTGCCAGGCAGTTATTAAAGCTAAATGGGGGCCTACTATTTACTAGATATTGTTGTATAATAGTAAGAAATTGAAAGTTGAGAGTTTGAGAACCCTGTTTTTTAAAGAAAAAATGTAGTACAACGTTGTAAAATACTGATAGAGATGGTTTGTAGTCTACTATGAAAATGTAGATATAACTGGAAAATCTCTGTAATGCGTGAAGAAGAGAGAAAACTATCCATAGGATAGAGGACTAAATACTAGGAGCGTACCCTATCACAATCCTTGATCCCTTGCAAAACATTCCCCTTGGCAACTTTTGAACGACACATCTCCATCGCGGTTATGAGCACCTCGTCTCCTCCCACTCCGCCACCAAGGGCCTTAATAGATGATGAACGGAGATTCAAACCCATTACATTACCTTGTGAGTGGGTGGAGGATTATCGGCCAGGTGGTTATCATCCAGTCGTTCTCGGCGACGTCTTCAACCACCAGTATAAGGTTATCCGGAAGCTTGGCGAGGGCTCCTACTCAACGGTTTGGCTCGCTCATGACCTGAGGTAAGTCCATCTTTTACATTTCTACCGGTGAAATTATATATCATCGTTACTCATTTCCTTTAAGAAACAGTCGATATGTCGCCCTGAAGATACTTGTGTCGGAAATCTCGGAATCGACAACAGAGTTACGAATCTTACGCCATATCATCGAATTTGCACCAGTTGAAGGGTCCAGGTATATTACGCGACTACTAGACGAGTTCGAACACCGCGGACCCAATGGCCTTCACAAGTGCCTGGTGCTTGAGCCTATGGGGCCGAGTGTCAATACGATGGTCGAGGAGCTGCCGCAGTTCAAACCTCGGAGGCGAGGAATGAAGATCCGCTATCCCCTTCAGATGGCAAAGAGTATCCTTAAGCAATCCTTGCAGGCTCTTGCATTTCTGCACGAAAATGGTATTGCCCACGGAGACTTCCAGCCGGGAAACATACTCTTCTCTCTTAACGATGTGGACTCGGCCCCTGAGGAGTTACTCCTACAAGAGGAAGATGTGCAAGCTCAGTCAATCTCAGCCCCGGTACAGAGGCTGGACGGTAAACAAGATAAATGGGCCCCTCAGTATCTTTGCGTTGCGCAGCCACTAGTGCCCTTTACTTGCTACGCCGAAGGGTTCAAGGTTAAATTATCCGATTTGGGCGGTGGTCAGTCCCTCTATCCCTTTTTCTTAACGAATATTAATGCTCATCCCTGAATGACCTGCATAGCTTATTTCTTTACCGACCCACCAACAAAGCCCGTTACTCCACTCGGTCTTCGAGCTCCCGAATTGATTCTTAACGGAGCCGTCAACAATACCATTGATATCTGGAGCTTTGGTTGCCTTATCTTTGAGCTTATCACCGGACAGCCACTCTTCTGTATACCGTGTTCTGAGATGGAAGATGACGATCATCTGCTCTCCCTCACTGCCCAGCTTGGAACCCTCCCCGACGAGTTATTCAAGCACTGGACGACCTCGTCGCTCTACTTTACACCTGAGAGACAGCTCTTTAATTGTCAGCTTGGAGGAGTCCCTTTCGGGGAGGAACCGCTTTTACTGGAGCAGACGTCCATGGAAGAGTGCTTCGATCGGGCAGGCCCGGATCTCGATAAGGAGGAAGCTATCAAAGTGAAAGCGCTGATTCGATGGATTTTGCAATATGATCCCACGAAGAGACCTTCGCCTGCGAAAATCTTATCAGATCCATGGTTCTGCGAGATTGACGTTAAGAGCGACCCATCTAAGGTATCTATAGTTTAGTATCTTGCGTGGCTATCCTGTCAGCCCAGTAACACCTCTCCCACGTGATTCATGTCCAATTCCCTCTCGGTGCATTCTCATTGTACGCTTGTTATGAGCTTCGAAGTTATAAAAGTTAGCAGGTCAGCTAAGAAAGGATTTTTTTTTATGACATGAGCTTATGAAGTTGGAATTCAACAATTGAAGTACGGATAATCCATCCTATCAATCCTGACCAAGTTGTTCCAGCGATGCTCTTTCAAAAACGCGTGGCGGTGCCGCCGGGCTTCCGGCAGCCCCATAGGCCAGCTACCTGTGTTTTGCATGATCTCATCAATTATCTCTTGGGGCAGTCCGGCAGTGCTCAGGTCCTCACCTACCGCTTGTGCCCACCAGTGATGCTGCTGCGGGGGCACATTGCGGGTGGAGCAGATGCGATAGTGAGGGTCAACCAGATACAACGTGATGGATCGATAATGCCCCGGGCGGCTCGGATCAGCCAGGGAGAAGGGCTCAGCGCGGTGCTCTAGGAGGTTGGGAAATGCGATCAAACGCCCTTGCGAGACCGAAACTGCACCTTTGTTCTGCCATGATCTCACTGCGTGGTTATCAGCATCAAGGTCCCAGCCATCATATCCCAGGATCTCTGCCACTCCCTTGAAATCTGAGGGGCCGTGTTTCCCATATCCCTGGGCTGGCTGCGATCGGGGATGCCAACTTTGCCCTTGCTCCTTATCCTCCCTATATCGATAAAATCTTTCATCTAGCTTGGTATTCTGACGGAAGGCGATATGGGGTATGGTGATATTGTCGATATCGTATGCAAAGACGGCGACAGCTACCACGTGCTCGTTGAGCTGGCCTTCCAAGTGCCAGTCCGTTCCTTTGTAGTCCTGGCTGTCAGGGGCAAGCTCGATGTTCTCCATGTTTACAATTATTTGCAGTCCTTGCGAACGGAAAGTGTCCTGTAGCCGAATGCTATAGGGTTTGTGGGGAGGTGTGACTGGCTTGTAGGGAATTTTGCTCCAATCCTTCCGCTCGCGGACGAGATCAATCACGGCTCTCTCATTGTGGCGCCCCGTCTTCCACTCTTCGTAGGAAAACGCGGTTCCTGGCTCTGGGTGGCGGAAGCGCAGCAGCCGCTTGACTTTGCGTTTGATCTTATCCCAGGTATATTGCTGCCAGTCCTCCGGGGCAGGAACAGGAGTGGCCGATTCATCCTCGGGGAGCTCGAGATACTCCTTTGCGCGTTGCCAGAGGTTTGAATCTGGGGGTGGCAGCTCCTTGTCTTCATTCCCCTCCACGTCTGCAAGGCTTTCCAGCTGTTCTTGCGCCTTCCGGTGCCTTTTGCGGCCCTCGTCCGTGTTGTCTCCCACACTGTTCAAGAGCGCTTCCCGAGCTCTGCGGTACATCTTTTTCCTCACCTTCGCTGGAACTTGGAAGGCGAGCAGCCACTCAGGAAGCTCATTCTCCCATTCTACCCCATACGTAATAATCCGTAGCGGCACTGGCCCCAGCTGGCCTTGATTCAGGATATCGCTCCAACCGCGCTGTCCCTGCACTAGACAGTCGTTCCACAACGGGATCGCCCGGCCCACCAGCGTTTCGATTGAACGGTAGAGGTCCCGGTGCATCGGGTGCAGATTATTGATGTATGAGGTGAGGCGCACTTTCGTCGATCCTGCATCTCCAACAAACTCCACTTCACACGGCAGAGCCTGATAATTCGCGCTCCATCGATAGTGAGGCGCTGTTTTAGAGTCGGCATGAACCCCCAGGAACAGCTGCCGCGACTTCTCAATCTGCCTCTGGACATCTGCCGAATCCGTTCTCTTGTCTATATGAGTCGGCGCAGGCGTTGTTGCTTCTTGATACGCGCCAAGCACATTCTCTATCTCCACTCGAGCCCCATCAGTCAAAACCAAGCTCTGCCCATAGACCAGCGGAAACAAGTTCGGGTCGACGACACTAAATCTACACTTTGACCGCCAATCCAACGACCCGGATTGCAAGAGGGTCTGAAGCACCGGTAACACCGCACGTTGGAACTCACCGGCCAGCTCCCCCGTCCTAAGCGCAGGAACATGATCAGACTTGCAAACGCAAGATCCCGTGTCCAGCACCCGGATATGTCTTTTCTGATTATATTCGGTGGCCTTATCGCGCAGTTCCAGCAAGCACCAGGCCCAAGCCCGGTCACTCAGCAGGGGATTCATTGCGATGGAGGCGGTGCTTTCTAGCCGCCAGCGCGCCACGACCACATCATTGAAGACGTCGACATGCCAGTTCGGGAGGTCAGTCACACAGTTCATTGCTGTGGTCATGGCCAGCTCACGTGCCGTGACGGCCGGCGCCTGACGCCACTCTTTGATGCCATGGGCAAAGCGCGCGTCGGAAGGGAGTTCATAATGCAGAGGGATAGCGCCAAACCCGGGCACGCGGAGCGGGCCGTCGCCGCTGTTGTCAAAGGCAATGATGGTGGGCTCGTGGGTGGGCCTGTCGCCATCGTGAGTAGGAGAAGGAGTATCAATGTCCATATTGGGAGGGGGAAGAAGATCTTCTGCTAACTGAAACAAAATCGAGGGGGGTGGGATGGCGAGATGAGGAAAGTGGGGGATGGGAAGTCTGACTCAGAGATAGGGGAGGACTTTAGCCCTCGTCCATGAGCCGACTGGATTTAGTTGAAATCCCCTTGGGAGTCAGTCTGTAGCTTTAAATAAGCTTGACGGACCCGCCGTTCCGCGCAGCGGAGGTGTACGGAGTAAATTTCCCCCGTACTTAATTCGTTAGGCTTCGAGCTAGATTACCCGCGATCTATTATATTTAATCACTAGTAAACTATCGACTTACTAATAAAGTAGGGGCGGGTACCTAGTGTTTACAATGATAGTTGTCTCTCGGCGCAGTCGGAGGCTATTAGACCTCCGCAAACCCCATAAATGGGCCCCCATCCGGCCCCAGAGCCCAAACCCCAGTATGGGCTGGGCCCGACTTCCAAAACCCAACCCAAACCCAGTGGGTTTTATGGGGGCCCATATGGGCCCCCATGAGAACCCATCATTTGCATAAATATGGTCTTGGCATTCATAAATATGCTGATTAATTCGTGTTTGCTATGCGAACTTGGTAAACCTTCAATTTACTAGGCTTGGGTAGTAATCTGAATACTTAAAAATACTAGAGGACTCTGTATAATTTTATGAACCTGCCAAGAATTGGCCTGTTTGCACTGTTTGGAGCCCATTGGGCCCCCATAGAAAACCCATGGGTTCTACCCTCGGGCCCAAAACCCAACCCATTTACTGGGTTGGGTTGGGTTGGGTTTTGGGGCTAATGGGGTTTGCGGAGGTCTGGCTCAGGCTATCAAGCAGAGGTTCAAATAGGTGCTCGCGCCCGTACCCTACATAGAGATTGACAAAAGGCGTTGAATAGCCGCCTTTGCCACATCTAATGACAGTGTTTATTGAAAATACTCAGCGTAATATCAAAAAGGACATTAACTATGCCCTCCTATTATAAAAACTTGATGGTGATAAGTGATGATATGTACTAAGCTAAGAGGCACACGTTACCATGATTGTCGCATTCCTTCAATTTTCTTAGATCAAGATTAGACATTACCAGAATGGAGAATCCACTGTTATATGTGTATAATCAGTTTAGTCATTCTATTCCCAGTTAGAAATCCCGAATTGACTACCTAGGTAATGACAGAAATCAGGCCCTGGAGGTGTACAACGAAGGTATGGTACGATCAGTAATGGACCTCGGGACAACTGACAGTCTGACTAAGCATTTTTACATGGGCCCACCATCTAGTATCCTTCCGGGTTTTAACCTTGTTTTCCACATTTTATTCGACGACTAATTCCCCGAGGATCAGTGGCTTCTGGGCTGGCGGGATAAGTTCGCTGATCTCCACATGGTTAATTATGGTGGGTTCTGAGGGCTTATTAAGCAGTAATCAATTGATCTTGATCTTGCTTTTGTTTCTCTTTGAAAAGATGACATTGTGATAAGCTCATCAAGTCCATGGGTCGCATTAGAACCAAGTAAATTTCGAGAAACACTAGCTTCGCTCCTTTCTTATTGGTGGGAAGAGAGCGTAGATAGGGGCTTGCAGGGATTACATATTACTAGGACAAAAGAGATACTCCCGCTTATTAAGAGCACGCGCCTGTCCAAGAAGGCACTGGGGTGTTTCTCATTTGGTGTTCCTTTTTTTTCTCGAAAAATGTCCACCCTATTTGAAGCGCTGGGTGACCTAGCTGCTGTTCTCACCGGATCCCTTGAACGATTTCTTTCACATCCTTCACACCGTGAGACAAAGCAGCTTCCGGCGCCATGACAACCGTGATGACAGTGACTGCAGCAGCGCCGGAGTTGGCGGAATCGTCTGGAATACGCGACAAGGAAATCGTGGAAACGGAAAGAGAGTCGCCAAAGCTAGATGGGAACGTTCTATCTGAGGAGTCCTCGGAGAACGATGGTAAATCGGCCTGGGAGTCGTTCTGGATTATCACCACAATAACTGGTGTCACCTTTATCAGTGTCTCGGGGACCGGAATTCTGACCACCGCACTTCCTCGAATCTCAACCGACATCAACCTCCACCGCGATCTGATCTTTTGGCCGGCATCGGTATATGCTTTATCTGCAGGATGCACCTTGCTAGCATTCGGCTCCATTGCGGATGTGGTTGGCTCTAAGAGAATGTGGCTGATCGGGAGCGGCTTCTCGTGTCCTCTGATCCTTGCGTGTGGACTTGCCCGTACAGGTAACCAATTCATCATTTTCCGTGCTTTGCTAGGACTCTTCGTGGCTATGTGTCTCCCGACATCCATGTCGCTAGTGACTGCGTCCTTTCCACCTGGACGTAAGAGGAACATTGCCTTTGCAGCAACAGGGATGGGACAACCACTAGGCTATGCATTAGGACTCATTCTTGAGGGTGTTTTTACTAACACCATCGGCTGGAGATGGGGGTTTTATGTCACCGCTATTATCGATGCCGTACTGTTTGTCGGGTCTATCTTGATCCTTCCGTCGGATGCGGATTCGATGAAGCTACGCCGGGAGACATGGCATAAGCTTGCTTACAACATTGATTGGGTTGGCGTAGCAATTCTCGCCTTGGCATTTGGACTCCTATCCTACGTACTTGCGTGAGTCATTCTTCATCCTTTTATATTAATTTCTATATTAATATCTCATCTAGATGTTGCTAACATTTCTATAGGATGATCACGTATACCTACAGGCATATGTCTGAACCCCACTACATCGTGCTACTCGTTATCTCTATTTTACTCCTCCCTATCTTCTCGCTTTGGATGAAATGGCAGGTAAAGCACAACAGGCCAGCCTTGATTCCAAACCCTTTATGGCGAAATCTGCCGTTTTCTTTTATATGCGTGGCCATGTTCTTCACATGGGCTGGGTTCAACTCTTTCCAGTACATATCAACCCTGTTCTTTCAGGACGTCCAGGATATGTCGGCCCTCCAGGCTTCCATTCGCTTCTTACCTATGGCTGTAGTTGGTGTGGCCACCAACATAGTTACTGCTCATCTGGTGTCAAGGGTGAATGTAAACCTACTACTAGGGGTAAGTGCACTGATGACCGCGATCTCACCTATCTTAATGGCGGTCGCCTCCCCTGAGTGGACCTACTGGGCTGCAGCTTTTGTTGCTATGACGTTAAGTCCAATCAACGGCGATGGTGAGTAACTTCCTCAACTTATGTATTTGATAAGAGTGATGCAAATGCTGACTTGTGGCTTAGTGCTATGGACTGTTTCTAGTTTGATCATTTCTCGGGCATTCCCTGATGACTCGATGGCTCTGGCTGGGAGTGTCTTTAATACCATCTCCCAGCTAGGCAACTCTGTTGGACTGGCTGTCACTGCTGTCATAGCCGCTTCTGTTACCGGGCATGATGATGGCCCGGCAAACGATACAAGTACATCTTCTCAAATGGGAGGTCACCTTCTAGAAGGATACCGTGCTGCGTATTGGACCATATTTGCTGGCATGGTAGTTGTCTTCCTAGTGAGCTCCCTGGGGCTTCGTCATGCGGGAAAAGTTGGTAACAAGCAAGACTAATGGCTTTTAATGGTCGAAGGAAATGGAAACTTGTATAACTTTTTCTTTGACTTGGAAGCGTCGATCCTCTCCTATTCATTCTTCGAATTGGTCTTTATCTGTTGTCTGTTATTGACACTATCCATGTACAGCTTTTGGAACTGGACATGATATCAAGCTCGAATTATTGTACCTAGTTCCTCAGACAACAAAATTTGTCTAAATCATCAGTTGTCCTGTGGGTTATTGAAGATACTGGTCTCACTCACCTTCTCGGTAAAAGGTGCTTTATGATTCAAAATGGCAGCTAAACCGTTGTATCTTAACGAGATTAAAAGGGCCGTTAACGTGTACCCTTCAATGGTAGATCTATCTCTTCGACGACCTCAACTGCATCTTCTTCCAGTAAATGCTGCGTTATTTTGCAACCAAAATGGCCCCAAGGAACTCTTTCAATCCAGAGGCATGGCAGCTCTGGCGATTCCATCTGGTCGCACAACAGCCACGGCTTCAATATTTGGATCGATGTCATAAGTCTTATACCCGGTATCAGAAAGAGCGTAGGTATTTGTATCTGCATTTCGCTTCGAACAACTGGGAATCAGCTCTCAAAGACCATATTCCGAGATTGCCTTGAGCCGCTCTGAAGGTCCAGTAGGCGCGTAAACCATCTCAGGCGTGACCACAGAAGACTTTAGCAGGGTGATGGAGAGTTCGGGAGCGACTTTTTAGCTCTAAATAGACTACATAATATAAATAACAGAAATTTATCCAAGTACTTTGCAGTTTTTTGTAGTCGAAAGAGGAAATCCTCAGCGAAATTGTACTAACGTGGGACTATGTAGGAGTCCTATAAGTCCTGCATGACCCCCATAGAACTACTAGGGTAATATGACCGAACTAATTTTAGTCCTATAGGATTAGGTTGGATCAGGATATGCGACTGAAATCTTTTGGGTCCCTTGAAAGTCGGCAAGGTGTCTACCAACTCCTATATACTAGTAGGGACCGACCCTCCGTCGGTCGCTAAATAACAAGAAAACCCACGATAATAACGATAATTATCACAGGTTTGACGGAAATTATATGACGGCTAAAGAGAACAACATTATGATAGACTAACCTTGACTTGTGATATCAAGTTCAATCAATTAAAAAGTTCATCGAGACAAGGAGGTTGGGAACGGGTCCTACCCCCTCCCTTTCTTCCTTGATAGGAGCAGCGGGTAATCCTGTATCTATATAGCTTACTTAGGTTGCTTACCCCTACACTCGGTTCATGCTCAGTGAGCAAATCAGGGCCCTGATCAGTGGAGTGGCTCAGGATGCTCAGGTGATGACTAGTTGATTTCCAGTGAGCAAGCATTTTGATTATGTAATGGTCAATGATCACTGGAGTTGAATTTAGGGGCATGATGAATTCTAGCACTAAGGCGTTCGATTATCTATTTGTTATCAAGGTCTGAAGTGACCTCAGCACTTTGTGTATCTGGCAATGTAGAGCCCGGCAGAATACCCGCAAGCGGTAAGGGGGTTAGGCGAATGAGAGCTGCGGAAAACGGACAGTCAGAACAGTGAGCCAATGAGAGCGCGAGAATACTGAATGTAAAATCGATCTGTACAAATACAAATTTGATTTGATTGACACAAGAACGGTTGGCTGTGTTTACGGCCTGATGACTTTCTAAATGTTGTTTCAGATGTCTCTTTTTCACAAACAATTTGTCCTCCTTCTTCTCAGTTTCATAGATACACGGCAGGAAAAAGCGGAAAGAGTCTTAGTTTGTGAAATGGACTTTTCCATTTATAAACCTGGATACAATATATATATGTAGGATGGTAATTGTAAAAGTTTATAGATGCCCAATACCAATCTTACCATACCACGCCCAATGACATGGTGAAAAAGGAAACCTCCCGAGGTCGGGCGTGACTGCCGTCCCCTGCGTTAAACCCAAAGAAAAAATACCTCTCTCACCGACTCAACTCTTTCCTTCCTCTTTCTCCCCCTTTCAGCATCATATATCTTGTTCTTTGAATCAAGGCTTGTTGCTCTTGATCTTTGTTTTCTCTTTGAAAAATTCCGGATCTTCCCGGCTCATCTTCTGTCGAGCCCTTTTGAGCCATTTCAGTACGGTCGGCAACACGTCTTTGATCCGTTATCTCCAGGTATGCCTAGATCGATTCGTTCTGCTTTTAACCTTTGACTTTCTGTCCTCTATTTTACTTTGCTTCTTCATTGCATCATTTACAAAGTGTGTAGGGTGTCTACCTAGGCATTTCTTTTTGTGTTAGCTGATCTGGCCCAGCCCTCCCGAGTTGCCTGAGGCTTAGTTGTCAACCCCTCTCACTGATTTCCTGTTTCTTTCCCTCACACCTCTCATCTTCCTCTCTATCTCTACTGCACCCTTTATACTCCATCGATCTCAGCTTTGCATACCGTTTCTGCTTCGTCAACAAGATTCGAACATATTCTAATATTCTCAATCTTCTAGCCTCAAGTCCTTTCTCACGGCTAAGTGCTGTGCCCCCATCGGTTCAACATGACGACCATGGTCAGTGTTAGCCACCCCCGATTTCTTTCTTTCTTTCTTTCTTTCTCCTTGACTGGGAGTCATACCTCAAGTGACTTCAGCATTACGCTCAGATTATACCATGACTATCTGATTGCCAACTAGACTCCCCAACCACGCGTTTTTACTGACATTGCCTCCAGGATTTGCGAGTCGGTAACAAGTACCGCATTGGCCGTAAGATCGGCAGTGGCAGTTTCGGTGACATCTATCTCGGTATGGATAAAACAAAATCTAGCTTTACCCTGCACAGAAACTCATAACTTCTAGGAACGAACATTATCTCCGGTGAGGAGATTGCCATCAAGCTCGAGAGTGTCAAGGCCAAGCACCCCCAGCTTGAATATGAAGCCCGTGTCTACAAGTCGCTCGCCGGTGGTGTCGGCATTCCCTTCGTCCGTTGGTTCGGTACCGAATGCGACTACAATGCTATGGTCATTGATCTGCTGGGACCCAGTCTGGAGGACCTTTTCAACTTCTGCAACCGCAAGTTCTCGCTGAAGACCGTCCTACTTCTCGCCGATCAGCTCATTTCCCGCATCGAGTACATCCACGCCAAGTCCTTCATCCACCGTGATATCAAGCCCGACAACTTCCTGATGGGCATTGGCAAGCGCGGCAACCAGGTCAACGTAATTGATTTCGGTCTTGCGAAGAAATACCGTGACCCCAAGACCCATTTCCACATTCCTTACCGCGAGAACAAGAACCTCACTGGAACTGCCCGCTACGCCAGTATCAACACCCACCTCGGTGTCGAGCAGTCTCGTCGTGATGACATGGAATCTCTGGGCTATGTCATGCTCTACTTCTGCCGTGGCTCTCTCCCCTGGCAGGGTCTTAAGGCTGCTACCAAGAAGCAGAAGTACGACCGCATTATGGAGAAGAAGATGACCACCCCCACCGAGGTGCTGTGCCGTGGTTTCCCCAACGAATTTGCCATCTACCTGAACTACACCCGTTCGCTGCGCTTCGACGACAAGCCTGATTACTCCTACCTGCGCAAGATTTTCCGCGACCTCTTCGTCCGCGAGTCCTTCCAATACGACTACGTCTTCGACTGGACTGTTTACAAGTACCAGAAGAACGCTGCCATGATCGTGGATGCTTCCAAGAAGGATAAGGATGCTGAGGATCAGCAGCGCCGCCAGGCTCTGCCTGCTGCTGGTCAGATGGGAGCCAGTGGCGCCGCCAAGCCCGGTGCCATCTCCAGCCAGCGTCGTAAGGTCGTCGAACGCGGCGCCCTCGACACTCCGGACACCAACCGTGCCGCGGGAGGTAGTGATAGGATGTGAGTACATGCAACCTGGTTCCGAGTAGGGACCCCTTCTTTCCTATCTCCTACGTTGAGTGATTTGCATTTCGTGACGCTGGCGTGGAGGGCCCTTATGTTCTGGATCTGACTAATCGCATAGTCTTCGGCGATAGGCTACGTTCTGCCTCGAAAGGTGCTGCTTTGGGTTATGGACCTTCTGGTAGCCGTTCGAAGCGGGATGAAGGAGCGGAGGCCCAGTGGTACTAATCGTGTTTTCAAGATGGTGAGGTTAATGCTTCGCATGTGCCTCCTGTCTGTTCACATTCTTATCTACTAAGAAACCGGGGACCCGTTTACGTCGCCTTGGAGCGGACCATGTCGCACTCAGCCTTCTCGGATGTTTCTTTTTTTTTTCTTTCTCGGATCTCTATTCATTCTGCACTCCCTGACAGCCCTCCTATCCCGTTTTCGATCAGATTTCGATCTCAGCCGTTTCGATTCGCCTCTGTTTATCGCCTGCTCGACTTCAGCCCCATGAAATCTATCTTGATTGGGGCGGTCCATCCTGCATTGAGCCTGCGAAAACGTTGTCGACCATTTTCTGTCTTTCGGATTCTTGTACCCGTTCTGCGGGACAACCGATTACACGTTTCGAAACGCTCCTGATATTGTGGCTTATTCTTTCGTCTTCGCCCTTTGGTTCCTTTTTACAACCTGGCATCTTTAGTCGGGATGACCAGAGGGCAAGAACAAAGGAGATGCAAATGACGGCGTCAGCCCGCAATTATTTTTCGTCGGATTGTTTCATCGCTGGTACTGGAGATCCTTGAATGCATCCTCGGATGCGCTTTTCTTCACTCTTGTTGTTTTTTTTCTTCCCTTTTCCTTGCCCTTTTTTTTTTTTTTTTTTTGCGTTTGCCTGATGATGATTAATTTGTGAACTATCGACGCTCAACGGGGACGAGGTGTGGCCTCCAACATGGCCAAAGGAAGATTGAGACGGGGTCGGCTTACGGGAGTGCTGCTTTGCAGGCTTTCATGATTTCTGCTTAGCAACATTGCAGAAGTTACCGATACAGTCTCTAGTGCATTCCCGCTTTGCAGGAATATGGTGTGGTTGGCGAAGGACATTGGTTAGGGTCGCTTCCGGGGTGGTATGCGTCGATTTGTGTCAAGTTATTTCTCTTAGTTCTCTCTACACTGCACTTCCAATTTCCTTACTCTCATCTTCAACTGGGTTTCTGCCATTCAACCGGCAACCAGACCTGGAACTTGGCCCTTCGGATATCCGTACTTCCTGGTCCCAAAATAGTAGAAAAAATGGTGAGGTCATCGAAACTCTGGCCTAAGCATCGAACCCAGATATTTGAGAGGATATGTAAACCTTGGAAGTATATGTTAAATTGGGATGGTATATGAATGTGATGACAACATAACTATAATTCTGTACATTGAACGACGGAACGCCCCCCCTGGTACGTGAGACTTCACCAGATATTAGATTTTCCCTCAAAGTTTTCCCACCTTCACCTCCTAACTTTCCGACGAGCCCCGAAGACCTTGGGAACTGTCTAAGATTCCGTAATGGATTACTCTTTCTATGATCCCCGATCGCAGCCCTCGGGCTTCTCGCTGTACGGGCTGCCTACCCCCGACCAACCCCATGCCCAACCAGATACATTCGCCACTCTGGTATGTTCTTTGTCTCCCCCCTCCAAGAACTTGTCGCTAATGGGGTAGAATAATTACCAGAACTTCCCTGGCTTTGATCCCTCATTCCCTGTCAACCCCTCCTTTGTTCCACCACCGCATTCACCGCCAGAATCAGTCAAGCACTCTGCTTCCAGCGATGCTGCCAATAGTCAGCATACACGCCTCACGCCATTCGACGGCGATGAAACTCAATTCGCCGACCAAACCTTAGGGAGGAGCAGCAGCGAGGAAAAGGAATCAGCGCCCGCACAAAGCAAACGCAAGGCACAAAACCGAGCAGCGTATGTGGTTATATTAAACCCATGTGGCCAGAGACATTTCTATCCTCCATTAGCAAGCACTAACAAGTTCCACTCGGTACACAGTCAACGAGCATTTCGAGAGCGCAAGGAACAGCATGTTCGCGACCTTGAAGACAAAGTAAACAGCCTCAAACAAGCATCAGACACCTTACAAGCCGACAATGAACGCCTGAAGCGCGAGCTAGCGCGGTTCACAACCGAGAATGAAATCCTGCGCGCGACATCACAACACGGCAGCCGCGGAAATACCGGCGCAAATGAAACCCTGGAGCCAACTGTCACGGGGCCAATGAAGTTCTCCCCCACAGACTTCCATGCCACGTTCATGGCCGACGGCCCTCGAAGCCCGAACCACCGTCTCACCGTGTGTCCGATCACCGGCGAGAAGCTGCTTGATGCAGGGGCTACGTGGGACCTTATTCAGAAACATGAGCTGTTTGAGCGCGGCCAGCTTGATATTGGTGATATCACGGAGCGTTTGAAGGGTATGTCGCAGTGTAATGGACAAGGTCCTGCTTTTAAGGAAGGTCAGGTCCTCAAGGCTATTGCGGAGAGTGCGGCCGCTGGTCGTGATGAGTTGATCTGATGATCTCTGATATTATTTTTACCCTTTGGGTAATGCTGGTACGGTTATGATTTAACGTCGGCGTTGGGATTCATGGGATCAATGGGATGAGCAGCGATTATATCATCTGATTCCTTGTTAATTCGGTATACATATGATTTGGTTGAGCTTAGGAGCGTTTAAGCTATTCAAACTTGACTTTTGACTTTATTTACGTGCAGTGAAATTGAGTAGCAACTATTCATTGAGCATCGATGTTCACAAGCTCGTTTTTAAAACCCCCAGATTGGCATCCATATGTCAAGAACCCCCTACATATGTAGACAGTTGACGTAGCCAACTCTATTCAAACCGGGGCCGCGTTTATGTCTCACAGCATCATTCTCTTGGCTTCAGCTGACATGGAAAGGGCATCATCATCTTTTGGATATTTTCGTAATATACACACAAGCCAGATCATAAAATATTTGTAGAAATTCTCAATCGCAAGGAAATCAATCCCAGTCATCATCATAATCTTCAACATTCAGGTCATCGTCTTTCTTGTAGTCGTCCTCGTCATCACGCTTCTTCAGACGAACATCACTCTCCTTCAAAGCACCAATCTCCACGAGCAGACCCTCAAGATCTAAGCGTTTGATTAGCACAATGTACTTATTCTATTCTTGCCTTGAACGGAACTTACCTTCAATCTTGGTTCGGGGACCCTTTAACTGCTGGAGCGTAATAAGCTGCTTCCTGATCTCGGTATCCTTGTATGCAAGAATCGTGGGCGTGTTCTTCTCGGGATACCCTTCAATACACATGTCGGCACGGATCTCACAGAACTTGATGTCACCGAATTTGGCAGCCAGCTGCCGCCAGAGCTCAGTCAACACGCGCGATTCAACGTTCCCGCCCATCGATGTGAGATTGACTAGTACAAAGGAACTGTTCGATGCCTCTGTCACCTCGCGGGCATAATCGACTTTCTGAAGTGGGAAGACCTGGTTGAAAAGGCTGGTTTGTTGGAGGGTGGAGAGCTCAGCGAGTCGCTTTTGCCTGTTTGATTGGTGTCGTGAGCAATAGGAAACCTTTTGACGCATATCCGCTATTAGATAACAGGCTTACCGATAAATTTCGAGGAACTCTTCATCTTCGTCCTCTTCCAGTGCGTCTAGCTCGTCAAGGTCCTTGTCCTCAAGTCGGTTCTCGTGCGCCCTCTGCTGTGCGGCGATCAAAGCCTCTTGAATCAGAGGTTCAGGGTCTTTGGGCTTTTCGGGAATAATGCCATGTTGGCGGAGGATATCATTCCTATACAATATAGTTAGCACACTGCGTTTAGCGTATACCTTGCCGGCGGCGGGGGTGTATGCAAGCAAAATACTTACCACTCGGTATCCTCCCTGGGGTCGACTTCAACCTGCATGGTAGATTGAATTGATCAAAGATGTATAGATCAATTTCAATTCAAACGAAATATGGAGAGAATGAGGGGAGTTGGAGGGACAAATGCGCTGCCTTCAATCGTGATGCCACCTGTTTGCAGTGTTTGGTTCGGGCCAAACACACGGAAGGCCACCTTCAACTTGTCCATAGCTGGCAGTTCGGAGCTTTGAGGGTTCGAGATTCATTACCACCTCATTTAACTCAATCATATTCTCCTTTTTTTCTCCGATTTACCCTCGTTAAGCCTTCAATTCTTGCGTGGTTATGCAAATGCTGTAGTCGCTCACACCGCCCTACCCTGCTTCTGTGTACTCGACCCGTGTCCCAATTGCACCAACTCCACCTTTCTAATACGACGGCAACCACTCATTGCTGGTGCAATCCAGCTGCTGGGCAAGATGAGTTACATGAAGAAAAACGAAGATGAGGACCAGGTCATGATCAAGCTTGATCGGACCTCCGTTTTCCAAGATGGTGTGCAATCAACAACACCCCCTGGCGCCTCCATGCGCTGCACGTATTCAATGCTGACGAGATAATGCTCCTAGCACGCCTATTCAATTCCTCTCCTATCTCGCCGCGAACATGCCGAACCTTACTCACCAAGATCGCTGTCCTAATGTTCACCGGGGAGCAGTTCCCTACGAATGAAGCCACCACCCTCTTCTTCGGAATCTCTAAGCTCTTCCAGAACAAAGACCCGTCATTGCGACAGATGGTATATCTGATCTTGAAGGAACTGGCTGGCACCGCCGAAGATGTAATCATGTCGACCAGTATCATTATGAAGGACACCGCAGTGGGAAGCGATGTTTTGTACCGGGCCAATGCCATCAGAGCGCTCTGCCGCATTATCGATGTAGGTAGTCGGTCGCGAGGATTTCAATGGTTCAGGGGATTTGCTGACAATTGCAAAAGGGTTCCACAGTACAGGGTATCGAGCGACTTATCAAGACCGCCATTGTCGACAAGACCCCCTCGGTGTCCTCCGCGGCTTTGGTCTCTTCCTACCACCTCCTTCCTATTGCGCGCGACGTTGTCCGGAGATGGCAGAGCGAAACACAGGAGGCGGCCTCTTCATCGAAATCATCAACCGGCTTCCTTGGTTTCTCGAGCTCACAGAGCCACGCGATCTCCAACTCCAATTTCATGACACAGTACCATGCCATCGGTCTTTTGTACCAGATGCGCTCGCACGATCGCATGTCTTTGGTCAAGATGGTACAGCAGTACGGTGCTGCAGGTGTGGTGAAGAGCCCGGCTGCTCTGGTTTTGTTGGTACGTCTGGCGGCCAAATTGGCTGAGGAGGACCAAGGCCTCCGGAAACCCATGATGCAGCTGTTGGATGGCTGGCTCCGCCACAAGCATGAGATGGTCAACTTCGAGGCGGCTAAGGCTATTTGCGACATGCGCGACGTCACCGATGCCGAGGCAACTCAGGCAGTTCATGTTCTCCAGCTCTTCCTGTCCTCCCCCCGATCGATCACCAAGTTCGCTGCCATCCGTATCCTACACAACTTCGCCTCTTTCAAGCCACACGTCGTCAATGTCTGCAACCCCGATATTGAGTCCCTCATCTCCAACTCGAACCGCTCTATTGCCACGTTCGCCATTACGACACTGCTCAAGACCGGCAACGAAGCCAGCGTCGACCGTCTTATGAAGCAAATCTCGGGCTTTATGGCCGATATCACCGATGAGTTTAAGGTAACTATTGTCGAGGCTATTCGAACTTTGTGTTTGAAGTTCCCCAGCAAGCAGGCCGGTATGCTCGTTTTCCTGAGTGGTATCCTGCGGGACGAGGGTGGATACGAGTTCAAGCGCACTGTTGTTGAGAGCATGTTCGATTTGATCAAGTTTGTTCCGGAAAGCAAGGAAGATGCGCTTGCCCACCTTTGCGAATTCATTGAGGACTGCGAGTTCACCAAGCTCTCAGTTAGAATCCTGCACCTGCTTGGTACTGAGGGTCCTAAGACTACCTCGCCCACTAAGTATATCCGCTACATCTACAACCGCGTCGTATTGGAGAACGCCATCGTACGCGCCGCTGCTGTCACCGCACTGGCCAAGTTTGGTGTTGGCCAGAAGGACCCCGAAGTCAAGTCTAGTGTTCATGTTCTCCTCACCCGTTGTCTTGATGACACCGACGACGAGGTGCGAGACCGTGCTGCCCTTAACCTGCGTCTGATGGGCGAAGAGGATGAGTCCGCGAGCGCTTTCATTAAGAACGGTAAGACCTTGTCCATGACTGGCAATAGTAAATTTACTAATTGTTTTAGACTCTATGTACTCCCTCTCCACATTTGAACACCAGCTCGTCATGTACGTGACATCTGGTGACAAGGAGACCTTCGCTACTGCCTTCGATGTTGCCACCATTCCGGTTGTCTCACACGAGCAGGCCCTGGCTGAAGAGAGGACCAAGAAGCTTACCTCGGCCACTCCCACTCTCAAGGCCCCTTCAGCCGGTCCCCCGAAGGGCAAGGCAGCCGGTGGCATGGCCGAAGCGGCCAGCGCCTCTGCTACCCAGAAATACGCAGAGCAACTTCTGCAGTACCCCGATATCAAGGCGTACGGTATTTTGCTCAAGTCCTCTGCACCTGTCGAGCTTTCCGAGAGCGAAACCGAATATGTTGTTACGGCTGTCAAGCACATTTTCAAGGAACACATCGTGGTGCAATATGATATTAAGAACACACTTCCCGATACTATTCTCGAGAATGTCACCGTGGTTGCCACGCCAGAGGAAGAGGACGTATTGGAGGACGACTTTATCATTCCTGCCCCCAAGCTGCCCACAGACCAACCTGGTGTTGTCTACGTTGCTTTCAAGAAGCTCACCGGCGAAAACAGCGTCCCCATCACCTCGTTCACAAACATCCTCAAGTTCACCAGCAAAGAAATCGACCCCACAAGCGGCGAGCCTGAGGACAGTGGTTACGACGATGAGTACCAGGTCGAGGACCTCGAGCTAACAGGCAGCGACTATGTCATCCCGACATTCGCCGGCAGCTTCGACCACGTCTGGGAACAGACCGGTGCCAACGGCGAGGAGGAAAGCGAAACCCTGCAGCTCAGCAACATGAAGGGTATCAACGGTACGTATAACTCTGATCTACTATTCTCTCCCATAAACACTCAAACTGACTCTCCCCCAATAGATGCCACGGAACAACTGATCTCGGCGCTATCTCTGCAGCCCCTCGAGGGCACCGACGTCGCCCTCAATAGCAGCACACACACGCTCAAGCTGTTCGGCAAGACCGTCTCCGGCGGCCGTGTCGCTTCTCTCATCAAGATGGCCTACTCAAGCAAGGCCGGTGTCACTACCAAGATTACCGTCCGCGCAGAAGAGGAGGGCGTTGCCGCCGCTGTCATTGCTTCTGTGTCTTAATCTCTCCCTCTGCTTTTCTATTTGTTATGTGCTTAATCCTGGTTGGGGGGACAAGAGCGTGTGTCTTTTTTCATGTGTCTTGGTTCGTTAGATTGCGTTGTCTACCCCTCAAAACTTGTCAATGCAACTTTTTATCCAAATATCATATCATATTCATGCCTGCTCTTGGTGTTTCTGGTGTTTGTTCGCGGTATAACAGCCAATATTGTGTAGAACTCGATTGTAAGCTTAATGAGCGTTGCCTAGCTATAGAATTAAAACCTGAGTGGTCAAAAAGCTGCCGACTAACCGGGTTGTTTGATTTATGTCAGCCATTAGTATATATAATGTTACCGCTGAAGTAAATATAAATGTGATACATGTGGTTAAAAAGAAAGGTAAAGTATTTTGTTTTATATGCTTCCAGTAATGTTATGAAATAATTCCACACAGTGCGAAATCAAGGACGCAGACGCTGAGGGTCACGAGGGAACAGCGAAGCCAAACGAACGTTAGGCAAGCCAAGGAAGAACATAACAATACGGTTGAGACCGAGACCACCACCAGCGTGAGGGGGACAACCCTGGCGGAAAGCATTGAGGTAATCCTCGAAGCCTTCCTGGTTAGGCTCAAGACCCTTAGCGCGCATAGACTCCTCCAACTCCTTGATATCGTTGATACGCTGGGCACCGGACATGATCTCCTCGCCACGCATGAAGAAGTCGTACGAGTTAGAGAAGCGCTTGTCGTTGGGGTCGGCCTTGGTGTAGAAGGGACGGACAGCCATGGGGAACTTGTCGAGGACGTAGAAGTCGGTGTCATACTTCTCGCGGATGATCTGGCCGAGCTGCTTCTCCATCGCGGTGGAGAAGTCGTTCTCGAAGCGCTCTTGCTCGGAGACGTCGACGCCGGCTTCCTTCAGAAGAGCGACTCCGTCCATGTAGTTCATGCGCAGGGCCTTGCCGTCCTTGGGGAGCTTGAAGTCGCCGGCCTTGGGGTAGGACTTTTGGATGGTGGCGATCTGGGTTGCGTAGCGCTCCTTGAGCTGGGTAAGGATGAAGACGAGGAGGTCTTCGGCGAACTCAAGAACCTCGTGGTAGTGGCCGCGGAAGGTCTTCTCGAAATCGAGACCGGAGAACTGGTAGGTCGTGTTAGAATAATCTGGTTTTTTTTTTGTTTGGGGAAATATATCAGTAGATCATACCTCGGTCAAGTGACGGTGGGTGTTGCTGTCCTCCGCACGGAAGACGGGAGCGATCTCAAAGACATTCTCCATATCACCGGCGATACACATCTGCTTGTAGAGCTGGGGACTCTGGGCCAAGTAGGCATTGCGCTTGAAGTACTTCACCTCGAAGACACCGCTACCACCTTCCGTGGCGGCACCGACCAGCTTGGGTGTGAAGATCCACCGAGAGCCACTCTTAATCATGTACTCAGCGAAGAGCTGGGAAACGCCGCTGGAAATCCAGGTGATGGCCTGGCTGGTCTCGGTCTGCAGATCGAGGACCCGGTTGTCGAGGCGGGTCTTGAGGGTGACGATGGGAGCACCCTCGGCGTCAACCTGGGCTCCTTCCTCGGTGTTCTCGGGGGGAGGGCGCTCAGCATCCTTGACTTGCATGGGGAGCATCTGCGCAGCCTCGGAGATCATGTAGACCTTGCGGATGTGGATCTCGAGGTGGCTGATGGACGCGGACGAGATGGGGATCTCGGGCTTCTTCACGATACCGGTGACCTGCACGATCGAGTTGACGTTCAGGCCGCCGGTGTACTTGATCATCTGTCGTGAGATGGGCTCCGCGGCCGCAATGACGGCCTGCACTTTTTGTCCCTGCTGGCGCAGCATCAAGAATGCAAGCTTAGCACTCTGCACACGCGCATTGTCCACACGTGCCACAACTGTCACTTCCTTCTCGTAGTGTTCCTCGGAGAGTTCGCTGAATCGCGTAGAGGGGACGACGTCCTCGGTCTCGGGGAGGGCACCGTATAGATGCTTGGCTGTGTCGTTGGCCTCCTGGGCGGCGGCCTGGGCCTTTTCTTGCGCCGCACGCGCAGCAGCCTTCTCTGCCTTGGCCTTATCCTTTGCAGCCTTCTTCAGAGCGTTCTTGCTTGCGCTCTTGGTCTCACCTTCCGCGGCGGGAGCGGAGGCATCCTGGGCCTCGGGCTTGGGACGGTGGGGCAATTCTGAGTCGGCCATGGTGCTGCGTGGACAATTAGAGGGGGCAAAGTGTTAGGTTGGAGGCGGTGGATCGTACCTCAATGATTTTTTATCCCGAGGAATTTGCAGGACTTAAATGCAGCAGGCTGATTGTAAGTAGAGCTGCAGAGAAAAGTGTTCCGTTGACTCACCCCGCCGAATAATCAAGCCCTAAGAGGGGTAGGCGGTGTGGGGACTGAACGCAGATCTAAACTCTACAAGCTTGACTTTATACTTATGCATGTAAATCAGTTATTCTAACCTTTATTATTGCTTAATAGTTTGAATAAAGTCCATTAGACGCACTTATGCGGGTTGATGCTGGTAGCTATCTATAATAAACAGACATAAACATACAATTGGCGCCATATTCATGTTGATCTTCATATCAATGTAGAGTGTCCAGCGTCTGACAATTATGCAGCAGGCCAGTTCGAGTTCTTCAGTGCCCATTGAACACCTTTGTGCACATTGTCGGCAATTGTCTGAGGAATCCAAGCAGGCTCCCCGCCACTGTATACTCCAGTGCGGACAAGGATCGAGTGCCAGCTACTACCAATCTCACTACGATAGGAGTTGGCTCCTCGAATATCCGACTCAGGATTATCACCGACCATGTATACTCTTTCCAGGGGTGTGCGCTCTGCAGAGCTTCCAAATGTTCTGAGTCGGTTCCGAAGCAATTGACGCTCTGCGAACTCGTAGGTTGGTTGATAAGGTTTGCCGATCACGGTCTTCTTCAACTCAACGCCCTTGCTGGCGCCACCTGTGGTCGCAGCCCAAACGCCCTCTAGCGCTTCTCGGAATCCGCCCTGACCAAGACGGGGCAAGGGGTAGGCGGCGGCCCACCACAGATCTGGGTTAGAGAAGTACAGATGGGGTTGACCATCCTGCTGGTACCCGTGGTTGGGAAGATCAATTCGCCCGTTCTTATCAGACAAAGTGCCCAAACGGCCTTGGGACGAGAGGAGGAGGTCCATAATAACCTGAGTGTCCAATGCCCAATCACGAGGGTCATTGAACACAAACACGGCGTCGATCTTCAGACTCTTCGATGGATCATTAAAGTTAACAGGAGTCGGAAGCGGTCGAGCAAATGTTTTGTAATAGTCGCTGAAGTTCTTCGAAAACGGCCAGACAGCAGGGTTGGCCATGAGAATATCCGCTGGGGTGACAACATTCTTAAACCCATACCTATTGCTATTGCTTAGCATATTCTATCCAGCAATAGGAAGGGGTCCTTGACATACTGTTCTGCCACGCGCCGACAGTTATCCCCATCGCCTCCGGCCACTAACACACACTTGTGTTCCAGAGCGCTCGACTCGTCCGATCCTTTGACGAGCTCAGCAAATGGCGAGTGACTCTGCACGATGTCCGTAGCATCCAGTGAGATCCCTAGTTTCTCGCTAATTTCTGCGACACGCTCTGTCTCGTGTTTACCGCCGCCGTTGGTGAGTAGAAGAAAGGGGATGCCTTGCTCCTTCAGGAGAGCCAGCGAGTCGGCGGCACCGGGTATGGGTTTCGATGCGCGGAGAAGGACGCCATCAATGCTGTAACTTGTGAGAAGAAACTCGAGTGGATTGCGTTCGCTAGTCAAGACTCACTCGAATGCAAATGCGAAGTTGGGGACTGGTCGAGAACTAGCCGTTTGAATAGCTCGGCGGGTGATGGTTTTATGTGAAGGGAGAATTTGGCGCTGCAATAGGCCAAATGACCGCCAAAGGGTTTGCGATCTCATTGTGGTAGTGCGCGGTAGTCCTAGGGAATGTGTACAAAAGGAAATGTACGTCATTGCTGGGTTCCCGGAGCTTCCCCTTGGAATTTCCATTTCCCCACTCTTCACATCTGCAACTTTCAATTTTCTATGTTGTACATACACTTCCTTTTGATTCGAAACAGAGACTAGATTTTGAATCAAATACCGAATAAAATCAAAACAGAATTTTTGGTTCCCCCGGAGTTGTCGCTATCGGGACATCATTATCCTCTCACAACAGGTGTCTTCTGATCCAGACTAGTGCCATCGCTTCATCAAGTCTGTTTTACAGGTCGTGATATTGCGTATGGCCCAGAAAATACCTAATGGGGCGGTGACATGACCCGTGGACCCATAGAAGGCTGACGTAAACAGAGAGTCGTATATACAAAAGTTGCATAAGAATGCATGCTTAGCAAACTGGTTCCTTATCCATGACTACAAGACCTAAGTCAAGAAGGGAATCAAGTTCCTCCTCAGGACACTGATCTATGTTCTTCCACACCCACTTGTCAATTTTGGCATGTGATGCCTCAGGTATTGCCTCAAGACAGCCAGGGCTGATACCAAGATAGCACACTTGAGAAAGATTCATCTTCAAAGCCTTGCAAACATCATCGGGATCAATCATGATAGCAAAATTTTCGTCATAAGGTTCTGTGAGCTCTAGCTCACGGATCGACATTGGAGACCCCATTGGATCAAACGCAGGAAGAATGAGTAAATCGTAAAGCAGATCGACGGGTATCCGAAGAGACTTCAAAGAAATGAGGGTTGATAAGATCCCAGATGGTCCCTCTTTAAACATCTCGCGGTTCAAACGGTGAATGGTCAATTCAGTAAGCGTGGTACAGAGCTGCTCGTTGATAAGGATCTGTTCCAAGACGGAAGTCCCCAGATCCTCACAACCACAAAATGTCAACCCTCTCAAGTTGGGGGGCCACCTGAAAGAAGACATTTTCTCGAGATCAAATTGCCCGCCAACTTGGAGGTACCCCAGATTGGGTGGCCAATCTCCACCGGAACCGTCTTCTGTGATGAACATTGAAGATGAAAGTTCGAGGGATCGCAATTTGTCAAGACTGCTGATGGCCTTTTTGATAGCAGAAAGCGGAATTGGCTCGGCTACTAATTGAAGGCAAAGATAGGAAAGTTCTTTACATTTTGCTAAGGGCGCAAGGCTGTTGATCCTGTGAAGAAAGGTTAGCTTGGGGTTGGATGATGTGTGTAATAGCTAGTATTTACTCACGAAAAAGAGACCCTCGGAGCAACGAAAGTCTTCAGGTTCTTCTTCACTCGACCTAGAAGCCGTGCCGTTAGGCTATTCGAGCTGTGATGTACCAATGCTCCGAGGTCTAGGACCTGAACGAGCGATCCCAGGTCCACTTTTCGCTCCCGGGAGCGGATTGACGGGCATACAGTGTTGGTGAAAAGTGAGAAGCTGTTCCCTTCGTCAAGTTGAGGTCGGTAGTAGAGAAATTCGATGCCAGCAGAGTACCACTGACGAGAGACCGCACAGAACCTTTGAAGTGTGACTTGAAAAGATGAGGGACCTGGAATACACCAATCATCAAAAATGAATTTGGCGATGTGTACTAAGATCTCTGTGGGGAGGTGAACATGTCGGCGAGAAGTCATGACTTCGGAGGAATCGGCCAGCCTTGGCATTTTGCTAGTCAAATAAAGAAGAATTTTTCAAATCGACATCGTAAGGCAAGGGAACAGTGTGAGATGTTTTGTAACAATCAGGGATGAAGATGGCGACGAAGAGGCAACAGAGAGACCGAACCGCTTCCGAGAGGGGCAAAGACACAGGTCATCGCAAGTGAAGCGGGATTGTTAGGTCAATTTTCGTTCACTTAGGTTAGGTGCAGAGTAGAAAGAAATGCCAATTGGGACAGATAGAAAAAGGAGCAAGGAGGGAGTGTGGAGAGTAAGTGATAAAAAAGACATGAGGGGTGGATTAATAGTCAGTAATTGAAGATGTAAAGATACGCCGATGACGATCCTTATCTTTTTTCCCGGCAGATGCAGGTCCCCGCCTTCGATAAACAATTTATCTTACACCGCCTTGGATTTCCTTGTGTACATGTGCAATTTCAATGATGGACTTAAGATTATGATGGCTGAAAAAAACTGGAAATTTTAGTCTCAAGCTAGTAAGTAAACATTTCTTATGCCACAATTCTCATACTACGTTAAGGAAGTGGGTGGTTAAGCCCATATTTGTGCAAGAACTCTAACCTGGCCTGCAGATTGGCCGAAGCTCCTTCAACTCTACAGGGCTACCACCTTCACCTCACTATGCCCAACAAGAGAAAAGCCACCATGTCACCCCCCTCCTTGAAACGTCCTCGGATATCTTATGACGAAGATAACGATGACGAATCTTCGACGGCGTCTTATGAGCGTCCCCGTCATAATCCCCTCTACGGCCAGAAGAGCGCATTCCCGGGGTTGGATGATGGAGGCGATGAATTGCTGTACGATGACCCGGAGGATGGATTGGAATATCTACGTATGGTTCGGTATGTCTGACTTCGGATCTAAAGAGCTTCTGCTTGGCCCCCTAAACGATGCCGATACTTTCCCGGTTCTGCGCATGTCTTGATTCAACTTCGAACTGATTTTTGCTCGATAGATCCGAAGCAAACTCATTGCCCGTCCTTTTTTCTGCGCCTACCCAGACTACAGACCCTTTAAATACAGCATCGGACACGAAACGCGATCTGAAGC
The DNA here is from genome assembly GCA_002116305.1 of Penicillium italicum. Classification (NCBI taxonomy): domain Eukaryota; kingdom Fungi; phylum Ascomycota; class Eurotiomycetes; order Eurotiales; family Aspergillaceae; genus Penicillium; species Penicillium italicum. The sequence goes on along the minus strand of LWEC01000326.1, from coordinate 31,871 downwards.
CACTTGAGCTAAATAACCTTCCTCTGCCAGCAGGCTTTTACGAGGACGAAGCCTGTATTGCTCCCGCGGAGGATATGGACGAAAGCAAGGCCGTACATTCCCCCTCAAAGCTCGATGAACTCTATCCCGATACGCAAAAATCCTACAATAATCTTCTCCGGCATCGATTCCTCCTCTTGCGATCGACCCTGCGATGCAGTCCACCCGCTGGTGCTATCAACACCCTCGACAATGACCACCCCATCAGTCTCCCCCGAAAGGCTGGATCTGCGCATAAAATATGGCGCCGGCTTTTGGTCACAGTCGAACCACGAATGGTTCAACTGGCAAGCATGGACATGGACAGCGTGTTAGAAGTGCTGGAAATACTAGCACGGATGATGTCTGACGTTGTCCGGGGCGACGACACCCAGCGCGTACGGCGCATTGGTGCCTGGGCTTGGGGCTTGCTGGGGAAGTGCCGCGAGGTCGGGCAGCTTTCTACCCGAGAGGTGGGAGTTGTTCGAAATCTGGGTAAACGAGCCGCGACAATTTTGCGCAAGGTGCAAGAGCTAGAGAAGGACGAGTACGAGGAGGAGGAGGAAGAGGAGGGGGAGGAGGAGGTCGATTCCTCTACAGCAGACCCGCCAAATGAGGGAATCCAGCAGGGTAATCTCGTTGAGGATGAGAAAGATACCAAGGAAGAAGTTCAGCAGGGATCTACAGTACAGGATGAGGAAGCGAACAAGCAGGAAACCCAGCCGGAGCCTACAGCTCAAAGTGAAGAAGAGACCAAGGGAGGAGCTCAGCCGGAGCCTACAGTTCAGAATGAGGATGAAAGCAAGCAAGGCGAATCGGTGGAGCCTGCGGAAGCACAAGAATCCAGTATGCCTGATGCATCGCTTGAAGAATCTGACTTGGAGGCAGCCAAGGCGAGCTTGCAAGCTCGGCTGCAGAACAATTTCGACTCTGTCGAGGTGCCTGCTAGCTGTGATGATGATGATCAAGAAGAAGAAGACGATTGGTCGATACAGACCCATGCCCTGCTTGACATGATAATTACGGTTGTTGGTGAGTTCTTTGGCCAGCGGGACTTGTTGCAGGAACGAGAGATCTGGGATTAGATGGATTGATTTTTCTGCATTAGATACCCATTGTTAGTTAATACTAATTCCGTGTTATAACGTGCCAATGTCTTGTGTTCTATCCCTATGTTGTATGTAGTGCCTGATCACAGGGCATATCGGGTCCTAGGTCTACGCTTTCCAAGGTTTGCGTCATGCGGCCCCGGGGACCTCCCGAGGTCTCCTGGGCAGCTCGTCACCTCTTTGTTTTCCTCAACTTATCACATTTTCCTTTCAATTCCAGTCAAAATGGCGCCAACCGTCGAGATAGCGATCCCAAATACCACCCTATCAAACACCTCCCCGCCACACACTGTCTACCACATCACCCTCCGCCTCCCACTCCGGTCCTTCACGGTCCCCAAACGCTACTCGGACTTCGCAACCTTCCACAACACCCTCATCTCCCAAACGAATGCCACCCCACCAGCTCCCTTACCTTCAAAAACCTGGTTTTCGAAAACCATCTCGAATGATCGATTGCGCGAAGACCGCCGCCGCGGTCTAGAGGAGTACCTTCGCGCGATCAACGAGTCGGAAGATGGGCGCTGGCGCACCTCGCCCGCGTGGCGTGCATTCCTCAACCTCCCCACCGCAGTCGCATCAACGGGCACCGGGTCAACAACTACCTCCACCCGACTCCACGCCGCCATCACAGATCCAGCCGCTACAAACACACCCATCGCAGACCCGACGCTATGGCTCGACTACTACCGCGATATGAAAAACCACCTCCATGATGCACGACTACAACTATCTCGCAGAGACCAGGAGACAACCCCACAGAAGCAACATGAGAGCTCTGCACAGGCGAAAGGCAGCCTTGTCCGTGCGGGGACAATGATCACCACTCTGGAAGATGGACTTAAGAATATAGGACGTGGAGATAAGAGCTCCCATTCACAGACATCGTCCAGTCTCGGTGGAGGCGAACTCCGTCGACGAAAAGACCTGCTTATCAATGCGCGCAAGGAAAAAGACGGCCTGGAGGATCTCTTGCATGCTATGGCGACTAAGAGCCGGCTTGATCATACTGTCGCATCCATACAAGATAAAGGAGCTTTGATCAATTCTGGGAATGTCGCTGGAGATGCGTCTAGTGGGCGTAAGACGCCGGCGCGGGCGGGAAGGGTCCTTGGCAAAGAGACAGAGCGGACTCGAGAACTTGACAACGAGGGCGTGCTGCAGTTGCAGAGGCAGATGATGCAGAGCCAGGATGATAATGTGGATCAGTTGAGGAAGATCATTATTCGACAGAGGGAACTAGGCACGCAAATCAACGAGGAGCTCGAGGTGCAGAACGATCTGCTGAGGTTGGCGGATGAGGAAGCTGATATGTTCGTCTACGTCCTTTTCTCACTTTTTCCCCTTATCTTGGTCTACTTTACTAACGGGCTCTCTAGATTAAAATCCAAGATGGATATTGGAAGGAAGAGGATCGAAAAGATCTCTTGATCTTGACTGGATATTTTGCATTCGGCGTAGAGCACTTCTTCTATCTGTACATTTGAGCGGATCTTTCCAGCATTCTTCAAGTCAACTAGTCAATGATTATGCATACAGCATGTCAATAGTATGAACGAATTTTCTTCTACTTGCACGGATATCTTTTTCATCAGTAACAATCCTCTAGAATGGGTAGAAAGTGCAGGTTCCCATCCTGAGTCCCTTGCATCCGGGCTCGGTCAAACCTATCCTTCAACTCGTCCAAGGGAGTTCCTTTCCGATAAATTGCGTCAAGCATGAGCTTGAGCACTGCTTTATTGCCCCGTCTCATGCATACTAGGAATGGGTCATCGCCTTGGCCTCACAAAGTCTTGCGCGTAAATATAACTATTCTCCTAGAAGGAGAGTCATCTGAGGTCCAGGTATCGGGAGCGTGAACAAACCGTCTCCTTATGAATGGTGAGTCGGAATGAGCGTGGGGATCCCTTGTCTCTTTAACGAGTACGGTCCAGCAGCCATCCTCCGCGAAGGAGTCTGCGCCTCTCTCTAGCAGGAGTCGTACCTGTGCTTGAACGAAAACACACTGCTCGTTGGCATTGACATGCACGAGTACAAGTTCGAAGCACATTTGCCTACTGCAGCACCTGTGGTCATATTCATTCAGTGCGTTATAGACAAGCAAGATCCTGAGAATGGTCAAGTTGCCACGCACTGTCGCCAAACTTAGTGGAGATAGGACTTTTGCGTCGGCGGCATCGTCTCCCTGACCTTTACACAGCGTACAGCTCTGCCTTTCTATGAATATACTAGGATCGTTGTTTGGTTCCAGTATTAGGCCTACGATAGTATCATGGCTGTTGTTCACAGCGAGCGATCGCCCTAGGTTGTAATGACAGGGGCACGTGGAAGCTGCAGCATCAAGTGCTCGGCGAACAGTCACTTCGGAGCTATGATTTGCTGCCCATGCAAGGGGGAACCCGTGTGATGAGCGAGTGCTGTTTGATAGATGATTTAATGGCGTGGTGGTCAGTACAATCACACGTAATCCCTGTCTCGAAAAGACCACGTATGTATGTATTGGAACTAGGCGTGATTCTCGGGGAACAATATCCAAACAATAGATGGGAAATGAGACACAGGTAAATCCAGGGTGTTCTGGGCCATAGCGTTCGAGGGGGTTTGCCTCTGGTATTTTACGGTAGCCTGCATATTTTGGCCGGGCAGGGACAGGCAGCCCTAACTGATTCTGGCCCGTTTGCGCTGGTCCCAACGACAGCATAATGCAGGACCCGGCTTTCATATGATACATATATTTATCACAAAAAGGAAGGGAAAAAATAATAACACACATGAGATATATTGGTCCAGCTCCACATTTGATGTTTCCAGGGTTGTTTTATCATTAAATCAAAATTGGCATCGTTCTTTGTGTCATTAATATGTACAGTCAAAAAGATAGGCCGAAAGAAACATGCCCCAGCATATTGATTCTCATAAAAGCACGAGAAACATCCTTCGACTGTCCGGTATTGACAATAAGTGCCAGCCGGACAATGCTGGCTGTAACAGCCAGGCCCCCCGCCCCCAAAATCACCACAACCCGCATCTTTTTCTTTGTAGATATTTGCAGGTTCCAAGTCAACGGTAATGGCAAGATAAGAATGGTAATATCACTGATCACACTGACGACGGCATCAGCTAAGATAATTGATGTCTGGTCTAAACAAGTGCCGTCAATCCCCTGATCTCGGAATTTGGTGATAGGGCTACAGATTCGTATTTTTACAATCACAGCTGGCACATAGTAGGCCAGCATGATACAAATAAAGATCTTAATAAATATGACGCATTTTAGGAAGGGGCTGAATACACGAGTCATGATCCAGAGGAGGCACACTTTGGTGAGGTAGGCTGTTGGTCCATACATGAGCAGTGTTATGTAGATAGTTTAGAGAGTCAGAAGTTGGGATGCTCGAGCGTGCAAGTGCTTAGCTGCATGTACCGAAATTGTGCTTTGGAATGCGACAGTACCTTTCATTATCTCCGGCATAAAAGCCGATGTATGACCGTTGTTAGCTGCAGGAGGCCGGTAATGGGACCTATAGGAGGAGGCTAGCATATCCTTCACATAGGAGTCAAATATCCTAGATCCTTCTCGATCCAATAATATAGGGGGAGTCTTGAATGTGTCGATACGTATGTCATTGATCATAGTCGTTGGTAATGGTACAAACTGATCAAGAAGAGCGTAGGGTGGTGGCCATATGAAATTGTTAAAGTATAGATCATGACTCGGAGAACCTTGTGGATGTACATCGACAAAGCTATCTAATGGGAGAGGGAGATCCTGAAAGTGAGCAGAGGATGGTCGAAAAGGTCGTGTTAAGCCGCATCTTTCACTTCGTAGATCAGTAGTAGTTCTCCAGGTAAGGCGCCTTCTTTTAACTCATCTTTCCTCATCTTCCCATATATTTCTATCAATTCACGGCTTTGTGAGCACTATATCACTCACTTCTGAAAAAACTTAGCATTCCCGTGTTCCTTACTTTGCTCTGGTCTTTTCCTCTCTATTCATTATCTCAGCCTTCACGACGGCCTATCTCTAACTTTTAATCAATCACCACAGTTTCGCCGCCTGGTAATAGCCTGGCTTTGTAACGGCTTTTTTTGCCTTCTACACCCTACGAAGGGGTATGTAGTCCATGATATTTTCAAATGCTTCAACACTAACATTTCATTTATGACGTAGCAGGATTCAACCCAAGTTCCGTTGATAACACATACGCATTCTTGATTCAAAATTTGCGATCCATTTCTTTCCTGTTTCTAGCACTATTATGGCTGAATCGAACCTAAGCTCACTGAGATCCCGAAAGTGCTATTAAAGCACAGCCTGAGCTAACCAGACTGACTAGTCCACAGAATCAACGGTTAGCACGTCGTTTGATATTAACCTAATGTAGCAACTAATCACTTACCTTTGAATCTTGAGCCGAGCCCACCAAAACAAATGGCTTGTTGCCTCTTTGAAAAGGAGTGACAACAGCGTCACTCCGCCAACTTTGAGGGCAATGATTGGGCCCTTATCGGCAGCCAGGTGAAGGAGCTCGACACTCACAGAGTCCTCCGTACTCCAGTGGTGGATAGGGTACTAGGGCTAAAATACTTGTTAGAAAGAGGTCACGAAAGACACCAAGAAAGACACCAAGAAAGACACCAAGAAAGACACCAAGAAAGACACCAAGAAAGACACCAAGAAGAAAGACACCTCACTCCGCCAACTTTGAGGGCAATGATTGGGCCCTTATCGGCAGCCAGGTGAAGGAGCTCGACACTCACAGAGTCCTCCGTACTCCAGTGGTGGATAGGGTACTAGGGCAAGAAAGACACCAAGAAAGACACCAAGAAAGACACCAAGAAAGACACCAAGAAAGACACCAAGAAAGACACCAAGAAAGACACCACGAAAGACACCAGACTTACCGGCCAGGGCGAGTAACATAAAAGTTAACAAAAATGGTGTAAGGAAGTCATCGTGATGATAGTACGGTATACTTGCAAAATGATGTGGACGTGAAGTTCTTGCGTGGGCTATGAACCTGTTTTGTAGACTACCTGGGAAGCAATGGCTTTTAGGGAAGGTACGATATTGCAATCAGCTTAGTCAAGTAGGTACATACATCAAGATACAGCAATATTCATATGTCGAAGTCAATCAGCGAGTCTTATCCCTCTTCTTCACAGAAGCCTTGTCATTTTGCAATGTATCCGTAGGTTGGTGGCGCATCAATCATATCAAACGGACTTTCATAGCTACCACCGACAAGTCCCCATATTGCAACTCGTATGATTCGGTGCTTAGGCAAGAGCTTCATTTCCTCACGACGGTGTGCTTTTAACAATTTCTTATCTTCTTCAGAAATTTCAAACCCTCGGGCTCTCCGACAACATGCACATTCAAAAGTACAATGTCCAACTCCAAGTGTATGCGTAGGATCGATCTTACGGTTAAGACAACATCCACACCCACGAGCACAGCATCCTTGCCGGTTTGCACAATCTTCAACAAGTATACGGTGCATATACCATTTAGGATGGGACCGCCATAGCTCAAACGCTCTTCGTAGAAACCCATCATCTAAACATGAACGATAATCCGCCCATTTTTGCATCAAAAGCCAGTATTTGATATGCAGAGCTTGTAGTCTCTCTCTGGCATCCTTATTCAAGGTCTTGTATTCCTCCTTAATAGATATCTCTTCTTGAACAACTTCTCGCAGGTCCTCCTCTATAAAGAAAAGCTTGTGCAAGTCAAAAAAGGGCCCAGTGGTATCATTCTTAAACTCCTCGAAGTATTTTTTCAAGCGATATCTTTGAAGGATATTTATATCCCCGGATTGTTCGAGGCTGACTTCGAAATCGTCTTTGTCACCCCTGATCATCCCGATTGCCTTAGTGTGTGCTCGATCACGGCTCGGCTTTTTTCTATCACGGGAAGAAAACGGCATCTCGAATGCTAGACGTGTTGACTTGGCCGAATTTAAGGATGAAGAATGATTCTCACGGGTCTTTGCTTGGTCTGATAAAATTTACCCATATGAAGTCAGTTTACACCTCCGACACCTAAACCGTTGATGACTTCATTATTTTATTGAAACCTTGCTCCCTACGTAAATGAATAATTTCCGAGGATTATCTCTAAATAATGGTACACGAGTCATAGAAGAGGCTAATATTCGTACGTAGCCGAGTCCTTTCTTTCAGATTATTAATACAGGCCCAAAATTGGGCTTTCTGGAAGATCAGGGAAGCCTAATAGGCTCGGAGATGTTGATGTAGCTTTGAAGAGTACATCATGCCATGTAAGGTACGTCTTAGAAGTATACAGACCTCTCTTCACCCATGTATGGATTATTCGACTAGATTACGGTCTCACCCAGTATGACACTTAGAAGTCAGTAATCCGATAAAAAGTCGCGTGATAAGCTCTTATAATGTCTTGAGAGTGGTACGTATAAAGTGTCATCATTAGGCCTTGCCAACTCATACAGCCCACGCTAGCACAACTCTGTCAAGCATTTCCAATTCAAACCGTGTAAGAATGCTGAATAACCCAAAAAATTCAGATGATAAAACTAGCCACACCGCTTATTCAGGTCACGTTTTCTGTATGTTTACACTGTTTACAGTCTAATGGGAGTCCTGCACCTACCTATGTTGTAGGTGTGCTCATGCTCAGTGGATCAGGGCGCTCAGGGGCTTGCTCGGTTCTACTTGGTAAGAAAAAGCGGCAAGGCCGAGCACTAAAACGGAAGGGGACGCCAAGAAGTGGCAGATCGGGTAATCCATAACAACACCAGCTTATAAATCATCATGAAGAGCCTCCCGAGTTCGGTTTTCTCTTTTATTCTTTCGCAATGCTGAATTGTGACTTTGAACCACAATGGGCTCAAGTTTAAAAGTGGAACTGTTCCCCTGGGATCCCAATTCGGACACACATCTGAAATGCCTCATTTCGCAGCGTGTCGAATGTAATTGGGACCAGGGAAAAGTTGAGACCAAGTGGAAGAAGCAACAGCTCAAAGGCGAGAAATGTATATATTGGATTGTGAGTTCCATCAAATTCTTTACATAAACATGAGTCCAGGATGCTGACATTGTGAGGGAAAGGTTTTGCCATCAGATGAGTCACAAGCGATTTCACCAAAAGTAGTAAAGACAACACTACAAACCAAGGTAAATAGCTAACATATGAATACCAGGAAAATGAAAAGCTTCAAGACACAGCAACAACGATCAATGCTGTCCCACGCCAGCCAACAAAAAATAGTTTCATCCCTATTGGCCACATTTCACTGGATTCCAAGAACCCCGATGTAGAGCATATCGAGCTTGATCTACCGGCCGTGAACATCTTCTGGATAAAGACATTCTACATCAGAAGGTCCATCCAGGGTCGTGGGATTGGGCGAGCTGCAATGGATGAGGTCGAGGCCATGGCAGTCCGAGAGCCACTGCTAGCCAAGGTATTGATGCTAGACACGGTTCAGAAAGACGACCAGAAGAGAGAAGAATTTGCGAATGTAACATATGGTGGTATTCCAAAGGTAAGTCTGATTGTACAGTTTGATGTCCTCGGTCAAGTAACTTATGGTGTAGACTATCAACCAGGAATGGTATGCTCGTCGAGGTTACCGATTGATCAAGACTGCGCAGGATTATTATCGGGACCCAGATAAGAATGGGAAGGTTTGGGATACAAGGACTGTTTTTATGAGAAAGGATATTGCAGGTGATCAGTAAGGTAGTATATATGTCAGAAATGGTTCTAGTACTTCATATAACTTTCAGTTGTGCCTCTTCTATAGCGGAACAACCCAGTAAAATATACATACAACAATAGACAGATTTACATCTCTAAGCTTTGGTACCTGTCAAATGATGTGCTGTCTAAGGACGCTTGACTGTTACTATGAGGGGATCAAGGCGCTTAGTGGGTGTTATGGAATAAGCTGGATTGTGGTAAAGATGATCATATTGCTATGGAGTAGCTACGTAAGATAATGCCATGCTTAGTAATCCTTCATACCTCCCGAGGTCCTGGCCCTCACAGTGGGGCTCACTAGTAGTGTTTTCCTGTTGCTCCGAAAGGCAAGTTGAGTTTGTTAAGGTTAATCTTCCACAATAAAATGAACGCTTTCGGACAAATATACAACACCGTACTGATCAACTGCCAGATCGTCACATTCAAAAGTCACCAATGGATGAGAGGCCAAGGCCTGGAATCGGACTTTAAGGCGGATAGAGAGACAAATCCGCCCGCCTGGCATTTTATGGGTCCACGGAGATAATATCTAAAGCCCGAAGATGGATGGCGAGTTACCTCTTTTCACTTATAAAGAGTCAATTTTCCCTAGTCCTTTTGCAATCATTCGCCTGCTACATCTGTCTGATATACCATAAATCATTTTACCCGATCATCTCCTCCCAATGTCATCCGTGATTGTCTTCGGCCCCACCGGCGGAGTCGCCTCTGTCGCGGCACTCACTGCCCGAGAGCATGGGGCTAAGGTCTTCCTAGCCATGCGAGACACCCAGAAGCAAATCCCTGGTTTGAGCACAGAGCAAGAACAGAAAAGTGGATTTGAAAGAATCCAAGCCGACTTGACCAACCCCGACTCCGTCGCTGCAGCCGTTAAAGCATCTGGGGCAAAGCGTGCATTCACATATGTTGCTTTCGGGACCTCGGATCACATGAGAGCCACCTTCACAGCAATGAAGTCAGCTGGCATTGAATTTGTTGTCTTCCTCAGCAGTTACACTATTGCAGGAGAGCCAAAAGACGTTGCTCCTGCTGATCTCATCCCTTACATCCATGCGCAGGTTGAGATCAGTCTTGACGAGATCTTTGGACCTGAAAACTACGTTGCTTTGAGGCCTGGTGGCTTTGCCACGAACTTGCTGCGCTTCAAAAAAGGGATTCAAGATGGTGAGGTGAGGATTTGGGCGCCTGGTTTCCAATTTGATTGTATCACACCCGGCGATATTGGCCGTGTGGGTGGCACAATCTTGGTACAGGGCCCGAAGAATGGCCAGAAGAAGGTGTATTTGTATGGCCCACAGGTCATCGCCCAAGGAGACGCCATTGTGGCCATTGGAAAGATCCTCGGCAAAGACGTTAAGCTTACCCTCATCGACGAGGAGGAGGCCTTAAACCATTACACTGCGCTTGGAATTCATAAACCTTTGGGGGAATACATGATCCGAAAGTCTGCAAGCACATCGAATGAGCTTACGGACCGCGCAAACTACCAAACTGGCGTGGAGAATGTGGAGCTGTACACGGGGAAGCCTTCCACAAAGTTCGAAGACTGGGTGGAAGCAAACAAGGGGGTTTTCAGCACTTAGATTTTAGAATTGCTTTCATCTTTTTGCCCAGGTGGACAACCTGATATATATTGACCGGATGTTGATGCGTCATTACCTAGCTTTGGAATGCTCAACATAATTTGTTCTTAATCATTGAGTGTTCTTGTGGACTCACAACGAAAGTACCACATAGTAGTACCCGAATTCAAGGGAAAATTTGTTGAATCACAAGTTCAGTATATTTTATTCCAAGTATTAGCACAAAGAAGAGATCAAAGTCATGCTTCGGATTTCCTACATGTGGCACGCTAAGCCTAATTTGGACGAGGCAAACGCCAACCATCGCGGGTATCATTTTTCCCAGGGTCCCTTTCTTGCATTAATCATATATACCTCTATGCGTTGGTTCTCGAGCCATGAGAAACGACGATCGGCGTTCTGCATCGCCGGCAACGCGCAAAAATGGCACCTTGCAATCTTGTGAACCATGTCGGAGATCCAAACAGCGATGTGACCATGACCGGCCTATCTGTCGCCGATGCACCGCAAAAAGAATCAGCGATAAATGTTTCTATCATCCAGCTCCGATGACTAGGAAGAGACCATCCGATCCAGCCAATCCTGAGATAGTTCCTCGTCGACTGACTAGTCAACCAACCTCAAAGTAAGAACCTCCTGCAACGGATAGTAGGCAGATACTAATATGTAGAAACAGTGCTTCCAGCCCGGGCTCGGGGTCACTGAGTAATGGGCGTTTCTTCGCACCATTGGAACCACCCTCAGCTCTTCCTGGATATCTTGGCTCGACAAGTTACTCTGCAGTTTTAACTGAGCATCGCAGTGAGATTTCGTTCGAAGCCGAAGAGACCACAGATTCCTCTGTGGGGTTGGTAGTAGAACCCGATCGACTTCAATCCGGGGTTGATGTACTGCGATTTTTGTACAATCTCACTGTGTGTGATATACTGATTGCACGATTCTATGTTCGTACATGGAGCAACATCGTTCCCAAAAGGATAATGGACGAACTTCTGCGTTCGGTGCGCGATATATTTGACGGGTTCGCCAGCGATCCGACAGCACAACTACAAGAGTTGGCGAATCAAATATTTCAAAATACCTCCCGCCCGATGCGGACGCACAAGTCTATGTCAATTGAGGAGTACTGTTCCTCTTTCACCGGTCGCAACCTACGCTGGGAGGCCCTCGGGTCTATCTTCACTCTTTGCGGGATGCAATTGGTCATTACGCTAGACAACGACCCCGATATTACGCAGGGCTCGGATGACCCTCGAGCAAAGGACCAGTTACTTGAGCAGGTGACTGTGATAAGTACAATATGCCTTGGTCTCTGTGACCAGACATCGTCGGCAAATGAATTACTGGCAATGTTACAATTTAATGATGTCATGTTGCGAACACAACAATATGGCGATTCCAGTAAGACTTTCCCTTTCTGTATGATCTCACCTTCTGTTGATTTACTAACTATCCATTAGGCTATCAGGCATGGCGTCGGTTGGGCGACCTGGTATCTACGATTTATGCAGCTGGGCTACACTTGGAGACCAATGGCGTTGATAATTGCCCATTCTTTCTTCGCCAGTGGCGGATGCGCTGCTTTGTTGCTTCCTTCTACATGGACAAAATGATAGCAACATTTGTTGGACGACCGCCATTGATGAATGGTCGATTCTGCACACTCGCTGCTCCATTGGATCTGAGCGACGAAGTCCTGGTTGCCGGTGGAGATGTCCTAGGCAAGGCTATTTCAGAACTCGACAGCGCCGGATGGAATAGGCAAGGGAAGTTACACCCGGTGACCCCAACTCGTCTACGCTTTCAGCTGGCTATTATTCGGGAAGAAACTCTTGAGGTTGTGCTGGGGACTCGCGAGCAACACGACCTAATCCAGAAGTCCGAGTACACACACCTTCTCGTCCAATTCACATCTTTTCTAAGTGCTGACAAAATCTTTTCGTAACAGAGAGATCCAAGCAAAATCGCGCGCTATATGGGCATCCACTCCCGATCAACTTCGATATGACCGGCGATCGAACGATCATTACCATGATGGGTGGCTTACTATTGTCTATTTCTATCTGGACTATCTATATACCTGCTTTTTGCTCTATCGAGCAGTCGTCAAGCACACAAATACCGGACAAGCGGATCTTTGCGACGTATCTCGTCGTGTGCTAGCCATTGTCATTCAGATTAATTCGTTCCGAACCCCAATGGTCGATCTAGACCGGCACTTTTCTTGGATCGTATGTTAGCTACGGTTGCCATTAGTGAGAGAGAAGCATTTACTAATAAATATAGGTACTCACATACGGTGTTCCTTCCGCCAGCGTCCTTCTCCTTGAACTCCTACAGCAATCGCATGAGCGTGGGCCGCATGCTGTTCCCCTCCCGCGCGCTGAACTTATCCGAAACCTTAGCGTGTTCATTTCTTTCCTATCGTGGGTCGCAGGTCCCGGTCACGGCAATTACCACACCTGTAAAGAAGCCGAGAAAAAGTTGTCTCGCATTCTAGATCAGCTACTCGATCCACAGCCTGTGCAGCAGCATGTGGTGGACGATGTCACAACAGGCCTCGACAACTTCCTCAATTGGTCAAACTACAATACGATCTGGGACTTCAACACTGATTACATGCCTCTTACCGAGAGCTTTGCGCCTTGAAGCGTTGGTTGTTGTGTTATGATGAAGATCATCCAGAGCCAAAAAGAATTATTCATCAAGTCGTTATTGTATAATCCCCTCCCCTCCGATCGCTGGCTGGTATCTGGTCATACCATCCACAGATAATCGTTGCGGGGAGGTGTGTCGGCCACATAATAGGCCCGATGACACAGCGGGCAATTGAAATGGTCTCCCAAGAACCACTTCTCCAAGCATTCCCGGTGGAAAACGTGCAAGCATCGTAGTTCACGAATCTCATGCGTGCGGTCTACTTGCTCCAAACAAATGGCGCTGAACAGAGCGTCAGCCACCACTCTACCGGCAGATCAGAGCAAACCTACCAAACAAATTGTCCATCGACGGCCTCAGACAGCCCGAGATTCCCCTTCGTGGTCGTCCACCACTTCTCGAGCGTGCAAGTCGGCGAGACCTTATCCAACTTGCGCAAGCGCTCACTGGGATTTTTCCTTGATCTCAGGAATGACTGTCTGTCCCGGCGATTAACGAGTAATGTCAGACTGGACGAAATACAGTTAGAATGAGATGGAGTGGCATGGTTCATGGTTCATGTCGCATGTAACACCGACGGAGGGAATATATCGGTGAGAATTTGGGAGGATGGAGAAGACACAAGAGATACCATGCAATAAGATGCACATAATCGAATCCCACTCACATCAAACTAAGCACGATAAGTAGCACCACCCCCAGTCCGATGCCCAAGACAATCGCCATATGGTTCTTCTTCAGTTTCGCGTCTTCAGCCATCTCTCCGAGTCCAGGATTCTTTGTCGCACGAACGGGTAGTCAAAGTCGCGTCGATGAGATGGGCGTGGTGGTTACCAAGGTCGAAAGTGAAATAAAAGACCGGATTCAAAGGACTTTGATCCCGTATTGCTAGGGATCACAAGTTAAATTTGGGTGTCACAGCGCGGTCGCCACGCCGGTTCAGGTAGTCTGATCGTAGTATAACACTGGACTAGACCTTTTCAAAATGAAGAAAAATACAAGAAAGAACCTAAACTCCAGTCAACATCCGAGGAAGTGAATACAGAGGTAGAGGTCCGAGAATCTGAGGATCCAAGGGAGATGTGAATCTGCAAATGTAATGAGCACTGAGCAGGTAATATCAATTGATCTGGGGATGATCTCCATGTCCAAGCGTCCAAGCGGGGAAGAGACGTGCATCATCATACGACGAGCTGTTAGCTTCTTCTTATTTGTCTTGTATGTCTTATATATGTCTTATTTGGCTTATTTGGGTATCGAGCCACTTGTATCGAACCAATCAACAGTGTGAGATGGAAGGGATAGGCCCGGGGGCGGAATGTTCATCGGCTGGATTGTCCTTGTTGCCTTTTGTTGTACGGTGATCATGGGATTCGATATACTCGGAATATAGGTAGCTGCCTTCTTATTGTTTGCCTATAACTGGTCTACAACAATCTATCTTCATATTTCTCTGGATAATAATCTAGGGTCTAGGGATCCGTAGGTTCAGATTCTGTGCAGATGACACTCTTTTAAACTCGGCCAGGATTATAACCTCTGCTGCTCCACTCCCCTAATTAATCATTGCAAGGGTTATATTGCAGTTTTGGTGGAAACATTCTTCGAACGTTCTAACCGGCAATGTTTCCCTCTTTTCTGGTATTCTAGACCCCTACTGAATTTCACTCCAGGGCTATTATGGTCTAGATCAAAATCCAACTAGAATCGTGGACAGCTCACAGCTACTCCATACTGGATCGGAAATACTATGAACAGGGAGTAAAAAAATGCTAGTGAATGCCAGATAGTTACCCCGCGCCTAGACTGCAGATGCTGCACATTGATCGTCAAGTCGGCGAAAGAAAGGCCTTGACCAACGACTGGATGATATCAAAGCGAAAGGTATATCCTGATCTACCGTACATGGAGGTATAGATGCACAGCCGTAGCAAGCGTCGGTCAACCTTGGCTCTTTTTGAGTATAGCCACCCCGTTAGTGAACACAAGATTCACATACTTGTACGATACAGCGTGAAGAACGATAGCATTTTGATTAAGATTTTGGGGTAGGAAGAGCACCTTGCACGGTAGGTGTCTGTCGAAGTAATGGAGTTTCCTCGGAGTCGCATTCGGTTAGCTCTGGTGTATGCATGTATGCCACATTTGTTACAAGTACGCCTTTCTCTTTCTTGTCTAGCGGTGGAATTTCCGGTTGGTGTCAAGGAAATGCGTCATTGTCACTTCTCTACTGGCTTGCTCAGCGCGGGTCTACCGAAGAGCATATAAAAACACTTGGCTTGGTAGACTAGGAAGAATATGAACATCAGACAGATGACGCAGCTTATAGAAATGCAGCCCACTGTGAACATATAAGGGCTCTGAGCAACTGTTCATAGTGTGGCATCGATCAAACATTGGAATGCTCCTAGTTGGATGGCAAATTTGCGGTCGAAGTGGTCTATAGTTAGTTAACTTTGTGTAACTTAGGATACTATTTTCTACTGTAAAAAGCGTCAGCATTCTTTTGCTCCTTTCTTCTAATATTCTAATGAGCCGGGGATCTGCAAGAACTAGGGATATAAGACAAGTTCGAGGCTGAATGTAGCTACCTGCATACATCCCTGATTATACATTGAAAAGTCTTTTCACTTAGATCTCAAAGGACATCTCAAAAAACAACAAAAAAGACCAACTAAAAAGACTGACTAAGAACACCATAAGGGTGCAAATGCAGCCAACTAAACTTGTGAAGGTATACAAGAAATACGCCACCAATGGAACTTGTTCCGCAGGCCCATGGATGAGATGATTTTCCCCCAAACTTGACCCGAAGTTTAGATTCCCAGGGGAGGGAATGGTTGCGCTCAGATTCGACCATTCCGACCTGCGATTGCTGTTACAACCTAAGTAGGCTTTTGACCGCATTTGGAGTTCTTTGCTTCTCTGAAATGGGGGTTTCTTCTTCACACCGGTGACCCACCGCGCACTAGAGCTGTTGCACTCGGGAGTCAAGCCAGAAATCCATTCTCATCGCCCATCTGAGAACCCAAGAGAGATTGTATCTCTTTTCAATTTTAACAGAGCAACATATCCCTTGCAAAAAAATCTTCCGAGAGATGACATTCCACCACGTGCAAGTCATCCTCGTGGGGTCACGTGAGGGCGCGTCTCCACGCGTTGAGCGCTCACGGGCAGATGGGGTGAAAGAAGGCAACTAATGCAATCAAGGCAAATGGCATGGTTGAACCCTCAGTGGTTTAATCCGAGCTGGAGAATTTCAAATATGCCCGTATTGAACGCGAGGACACGCTTCGCGCTCCATGCAGATAACTGTATAGACCACTGCAAGCTCATACCAATGTGTGGGCCCAAACCGCCTCTACCAGCCCAACGCGTCAATATAGACAAACAGCAAAAAAGGTACCCCGAGGACTTCAAGTAGATAATAATTGAGACTTAAAAAGCATCTAGATCAAACCAAGTCAGAGAAAGAATCGTGTGTGTGTAAGTACCAAGTACCTCGGGGGAGCACTTTGTTACTAGCGCGGGCCACGTTCTTTCTACTCCGCGTCCACACCGCGACGCGATTTGATACCGTTTTCTGCTTGCCAGCCTCACGGCTTTTCCATCTTCTGTCTCTGGTCTTTTTTTTTTAATTTTATTGTGGTAATTTGGTGTTCGTGTTTCTTTCTCTTTACCTTCCCAACCCCTCCATGCTCTTTTAGGTATCATGTCTGATCCGGAGCCTTCGGTGGCGATCTCATCCTCGCCCTCTCTCCCGGCCACCGACTCCAATCCTCTTAACTACGCCTTTCTCGTTCATTCGCAAAAAACCCTCACTCAGAACCTTCCTCCTCGTGTCGACAATAAACTGTTAGCCCGCCAGAAGCGACGTCGAACTAGGTATGCTACTATGACTGCGGACCTACTATGGACCATACTATGAACGCGTCAATTGACCCGATATGAACTATTTCACAGTCCGGAAGACCACGCAGTCCTCGAATCCGAGTACCAGCAAAACCCTAAACCAGACAAAGCAGCCCGCACGAGCATCGTGAACCGCGTCTCTCTCGGCGAGAAAGAGGTCCAAGTATGCGATACCGCCAAGAGTCCACACACAAAAACCACTTCTAACTGGCTCAACAGATTTGGTTCCAAAATCGCCGCCAAAACGATCGTCGGAAATCCAAACCCCTCCAACCTCACGAGTTACTCGCCCCGCGGTCGGGCATAGTTGATTCATCGGGTCAGCCTTTCAGTGATGATAACGCGTCGACGGAGCCGGGGTCTTCAAGTGGGGCAGAGCAGTTTGACATCAACGACCACCGCGAGGAAATGGCATCCAAACCATGGCACGGGGGACTCTTGCATTTTTCAGATGATTCGGACCCGGTAACTGAAGATAAAGATGAACATGAGCTTCCACAGAGCACTCAAACGAGCGTCGCGACAGAGGCTGCTGGGGAAACTCCGCCCACCACACAGGAAGAATTTTCCCAACTGGTGAATGACCACTTAGAAGACTCTCTTCTGCAGGTACCAAAAAGGAAACGTTCAGTATCGGATATCCGGGGCGAAGGGGAATATGAGCAGCAGGCAGCAATCATCCACAACACACAAGTCACACCTACCAAGTCACCTCCTTCACTGCGCTTGTCGATGTCATTTGATGGAGAGGCTTTGCTACGCAAAGAGGGCGAGCTAACACCATCTCCGCCCAAGGGCCGCAACGCCTTGCGCATCGCAATGTCATCGGATGGAAAGGCAGTAATCCGGGGAGAGAACGAACCATCACCGTCCAAGAACCGCGTTGCGATGTTCTCAGTCCGTCGAACAAAGATGTCAAGCCTGCGACGTAGCAGCAGCGCCGTCTTCCCAACCACGCCGCGGGCAGGTGTGGCCGAGAAAGATCGTGCATTCGGTCGATCTCGTGATCCACGGAACTGGGAATCGTTCTGTGACACAGACGCAAGAAGTGCCTTATCAACACCGACCAGCGGACCGAACGGTTCTCCGGGCCTTTTCCAATCTCGCAGCCAGCGCTCATTACCTCGGAGTGCCTCGGGGCGGCACGGCCTCGCTATCCACGGCGACCCAAACACGCCAATCTCTCAGTCCATGGGAGAGAAAAGGCGGAAGCTCGCCCGCACTGTTTCATCTCTAGGGCGACTGGAGACAAGCAGAAACAAGGCGAACATGAACCCATCCAAGCTGTCTAAACCTCTATTTTCCAAGTCTGGCAAGCCGGATCTCGAGCAAGACCCAGGCGACTCAGACAAGGAAAACTGGGTTCCAGGCACACGATCGACAAATCTTCGTCGTCGGAATACTTCACACATCCCACGACCGGTTCTCCGCGATGCGAACCGTAATCGCGGTCTCGGCATCTCGACCAACGGCAAACGCAATCGACCTCTCCAAACCGGCTCACTGGGTAAAGCCCCACCAGAACTCAGTGCCGAAGTATCGGCTTTCATGGCCGGTGGATCGGGGGATAGTCAAGAAGATGACCTGGACTGCGTGCAGGGTCTCCTGTCGTTGAGCCAGGGGGCCTGGCGATAAGGAAGGGATGCATGATACATTTACATTCCGAAGCGTCATTGCATGTCATCTTTGCATGTGTTTATTTTCTCTTCATTTCCTTTGTGATACTGATTTTCCTTTGTTCGGACCCTCGATGTGTCTTTTTTTTCTTCTATTTTCTTATTGTCGTCTTCATGATGTGTGCTTGCAAGCGGTCATTGCCACTGTCACGTGAACCCTGTCCATGATGTACTTTTTATTCGGGCCTATTTCCCCCCCCTTTCTCTGCACCTCTTATGCATATTGATCTACATGGTTTTTTATCCTTCGTCGATGGTACTTTGCTTGGTGGACGTGTCTGGTTCTCCTAGCCTGCTGTTGATCGGAGTTTGACTGAACAAATGTGAAAGCTCCCGAGAAAATAATCCTTGAATGAATCCAACGACCTGAAATACCTTATATAAGTATGAATGAAAATGCTCGACTTGCTGGGTCTATCGTATAATCGACACCTCGTGTCGGGGCTTCTATCTTCTCTATTACGCTACCTACATATGTTCACCTGTGTAGGCAACGAAGCTAAAACATAACCAATCCCGATCGCTTGTCAACCACTTATGGGAAGATCTCCGAAGCATAGCGGTACATGGTGGTGTCGCAAAAGGTACTGTAAGCCTGTTAGGTCAATTTGTTCAAGGATGTTGATATGCTGGAGCTTGACTAACCCCTGGAAGGCATATTACTTCTACATACTAATATATCTCTTAAGTTTATGATCTTACTATTTACGTTAAATGAAGCTTATAGTAGTAAGATATACTGGGGAAGCTAGCATGGCCTCTTCGGTAGCATCAGACACCATATCGCACTCGTAGATTTTCTCGGTCTCAAATTTGCGATCCCTAAGGATGTCCTCCCATTCTTCTATTGTCAGATCGTGGAATAAAGATTCATCCTCAGCTCCACTGTTGTAGTTCAATGTCAGATTCATAATATTGAGACCCAGCGCTCGACAATTGAACATGGCGCGAATGACATCCCGCAACATTGCAATTGATTTGAATCCGTGAAGATCTTGACATCTTGCCCTTCGGTCTTCAGAAGTAAGAGATGCGGCTCTCGTAGGTTGTGAGGTTTGGATGAAAGGGAAAGAGTAGGGGAAATTGATTTTGGATGATGGAAATAGAGGGCAAAATAAGGCAGAAGGAAGCAGTCAGTCTAGCCTAATTCTCTAAAGTGAGTTTTTACTGTTCTCCTGCATTACTTGATTGTCAACAAAATCTGCCTCAGGTCCACCGTTAGTTCCAATATGGGAGACTAACAACCATTTGGTGGACAAAAGCAGCTACTCATTTGTACTTGATCAAAAAGCGGCAAGAGGTGAGCAATAAAATAGAAGGGGGAAGCTCTCGGGTGCCAGACATTGTCCAGTACATATGTCTTTAAGTAGAAGTATGAAAACGGCAGGGCAACACTTTAATAGAGTATACCTAGGATTAAAAGAAGCTCTGGAAGAGCGGAATAACTATCTTAAGCCAGCATCACATACCATCATGATACATTGTTCTTGTGATGTTGAGGCAAGAGAAAAGATTACTCGACGCAGTACTTCGGCTTTGTTATCTCTATTTTCTATGGCGGAAGGACTCTACACCGACGCCCTAGCTAACTAGCCGCCATATAGTACTTTAACACTTATATACCACGAGGTCAAGTTCGACAGTGAAGAATAGATGAACCGACCTTTTTCTTTAAATAGGTTTTTGTTTTAACGAAAATACTAAATAAAGAAGAAACATCGATAGTGCTAAGCCTAAGAGAACATTAACACAAGGCTAAACATAGCACTCGAGGAACCACGCTATCACAGCCATCACAAGTCGGAGCAAAACGCTCCAGTAGTATGGCCAGGGACTCAGCTTGGGATAAGTCAAACAGTAGGAATTCGTGACACAACTAAATTGATTAGTGGAAAAACATTACAATTCATCAAGTTCAGGCTCTCGCTCCTCTTCAACAGGATCCGGCTTCTTCTTCTGAGCCGGCTTGGCTGTCTTCGCACTCTTGGGGGGCGAGGGTGGGTTCCCTTGCATACTTTCGTATATCTCGTAGATATTCTGATCATCAATGTTTTAGTGGCGTCGCGTTATATAAAAATGTCTAAAGGTGTACGAACGGGGTGATAAGAGTCATCAATCCCCGGATTCCGGTTTCGCTTCTCAAGAATCTTGGACTTCAAAGGCGAGTCCTCAATGTCATCTGGGAAGGTTGCAGCGACATTGACTAGGGAAATCAGCTGCTGTCCAGACTTTTGTCTCAATGGGGATGCTGGTCGTACATTTCTGGTCACCTTTATTTTCAAACTGAGCCTTTTGTGCGATAGCTCAAGTGAGCCTGGGGACGTAATTGGTAGAAGACCTCGCGATATATCGCTTCATATTGTTTGTGAAAGACAATCACATTTACAGTTGTTCTTAAAGCCCGAACGACGGCTGTTTTTAAGCCAGCTAGAATATATAACCTGGGATTAAATCATGATGTCAGCCCTAACACTCTCGCCACCGAACACGAAGCACCAGCAAATCATTCGAAAAGTGTGAAGTGGGAGAGTGACAAGTAGGAACCTGTGATGACGTTGATCGAGTCCGTTGCCACATAAAATCTCCGTGTGTTTTCATATACCAAACAAAGCAGCCATCTCTCACTAGTAACTTGTTTGATCTTTTGCCATGTCTTGGCTGAAGACTCACTATTCAAGAATGGAGACGCTATCAAATGTACTTGAATCCACGGAAATTCCGAAAGATCTTGTAGGCTCCGTGCAGTGTCGCAAACATACCACCACCCGCAGTAGCCCAGGCAGCTCCCTGGAAGCGCAAGGAGTTGATCGGTATATTCCTCCGATTCTTTGATGGACCTTTTGCGTTACACACTTAACTGAACTGCCCAATGTGACCGTGCTGGGATTATTGCCAGGAGATGTTGCATACCTACGGGCGCAGGCCATGATCGTATCGGTAGTCCTCCGACCTGTTGATCAAGGAGTGTTTGGAAATCGTTGATAGATGACGACATTTTTCACATTCGAATATAAGAGTAGTTTCTTGGATGTTTGATGGTCTCAGCTTTTATTTCTCCCAATCATCGTGAAATTCGGCATTATATACCTTTGACCTTTGTTACATACCTAAGCAGTGATTTGCACCCAAATATTTTACCAAATGGATATCATCTGACATGCTACCAACAGAGGGTCTGGGAACCTGTCGTTGGTTATAATTCGCTTCCTCACTCGGGATCCGCGGTTGATTATATGTGGACCATACCCCCATGTTGTGGCAAATCTATAAACTAGTAAAGCTGTCCCTATCAACTTCCGAATTCTCCTCGAGACTCAAGACACGAGCCACGAAACATCCAGATTTACAAGTGTCTGGAACTCTTTTTCTTGGCCGAATGTTGGTGAATGCCACATGATGCATTGATGAAGCAGAACAATGTGAGTGAGAAAATTCACATATTTCAGCTGGAAGCACTTCCGGCCTGAGTGGCCTAGCCTTTGTTGTCAGTTTTTCTGGCATGCACGTTGAGCTGTACGTTGAGCTGGATCACTTGAATTTTTTGCTGTTCTCCTGCATTATTTGATTGTCAACACAATCAGCCCTAGGTCCGCCTTAAGGTCCACCGTTATCATCAGCTTGGGAGTCTACCAATCATTTGGTATACAACAGCACTCATTTGTACTTGAACCAAAAATGGCAAGGAGTGAGCAGTAAAATGGAAAGGAAAGCCATCTTCCGTGGTCTAAAATCCGACAGAAACATAGCTTGGAAACATACATACGTGCCATACTTCCTCTGTCTGGTGTAGCTAAAATAATGAAACAATTTTAGCAAACGCGCAGTCGGTAGATAGGTCTCTATGATGTTCTTCGTTCGACGGTAAACCTCGCATTTAGACAAACTATCTAAACAAACCAATCATAATAGTAAGAGTACGCATGGCGCAATTCACCTTCTTCGTAGTCTTGGGCCTAGGTCACTGTCAGTCAATGCCGCACACATTTTGGTCGGAACTCACCAAAGCTTTAGCGAAATAGTGCATCATCTCGTTTTCTTCTTCAATCCAGGTTCTTTGCCTTGTCGAAAGACTCTCAGAGAAAGTTTGGGCAGAATCGAAATCTATCCAGAGGACCCTCCCCTGATCCCTAGAGATCATCATATTTCTCGGCTTAGGATCACCATGAAGAACCCCCGCAAGATGAATGTCCTCGAGTTTTTGACTAAGTTCACGTAGGTATTGCGATGAGAAGTTGTCAAGGTCTATTGGCTGCATATTCGGGATATATTCAATGAGAATGGCATTTGGAGACAGCTTGTCACCAAGAAACATTTGCAGGCTAGGCCAGAGAGTGGGTTGTATGTTGGTGATCGTTCCGTAGAAGTCAGGAACAACTCCTCGGTCGCATAAACCTTTGGCTTTCAGCCGCCAATACGCAGTGGATTCACAAACAAAAAGGTTCACTTCTTGGTCGGGAGGATCGTGTTCAGATGGACCTCTATCATGATACTAAAAGTGGTTAGGAGGAAATTAGGCCAAGCTAGACTTGCACTTACCACCTTCATTACGCATGTTGTCCCATGGACAAGCACCTTGAAAACCACGGAGTTCTTCGACTCTTGCAACTTCTGAAGGAACGTGACATCAGCAAACCCCAATTCACGGGCCTCTAGAATCATGAGTGTTTGAATATCACAAATCCAATCGAGCAGAGTTGCAGAAGGTAGGAAGTGTTGTAATTATCCCGGAGAGTTGTTTTTGGGACTACAATATGTAGGGGCCAGGAAGAAAGGAGGGAGAGAGTTGATTCCTACTGGGACCAAACGGCCCACTCACATGTAGACGCAAGAAGCGGCTTCGTCCCGCCACAAGCACTAGCCTCCGCTACAAGAAAGGCCCAGCTACTCATCGCAATTGAAGTCTACTATAGTACAAAGGGCATCCCACGAGGACTCGTGGTAATTTTTCATCTTTAAATGGTTTAACTGATCGCTCTAATTGCCCCATTGGCGGTTTATACACTCGCGTCAAATGAGTTTTATGACCTAATTTGATCTAGAAAAGGCTACTTTGCGGATGGAGCTCGGGATATTGCTGATTCAGAATAGGAAGATCGAGAATTTCATCAGCGATATCAGACAGAAAAGCTTTATCGATATGTTCGCCGGGAACGCGACATTGTTGAGCGAAACCATCGCAGTAAAAACAGGATATAGGAATTAGAGGAGTGAGTCATGGAAGACTATAAGAGCCTGTCCGAACAAGCTATACAAGGTTAATAGGGTTTTAACCGTCCAGAGTGATCCAAAACGTAGGAAGCGAGCACACCCCCTATGACTATAAAAGGCTAGAAGGAAGTGATTCCACCATACAGTGTATCAGTTACTCAAAATTTAGCATACTCTTATGTGAAATGGTGGTGTGTACATCGTGGATGAATATTAACAATCCATCAGATTGCAGCACTATGAGACGCTTTGCTAGTAGCTACCTACCATACGACGTACAAATTCCCAGAAATAGGAAAATGATCGCTCGTGATCTGGTCTTAGATTACATGGGATTCGAATAGTATGACCTAGCAATTTATTAGCCTTCTGATATCGCTAACCGGGCCACCGCTTTGACTTGCTAGGTAGGGCCTGGCCTACTTGGGTATTTTTAAACTCAACCTTATGTGGGATAGATTGTAAGACTCTGTGCTACGGGCTCGGGGAGTGAAGCGAGGTATGTTCGCTTAGGATCTATGGCCGAGGAGCGCTTATATGGAAAGGGAAAAGTCTTGAGCGCCAGGAATTATCCGGTATGTATATAAAGTTCTTCAAAGAAGAAACAGCTAAACCCACAAGACCAATGTCTCAATCCTTGCCAATCCATCATCTAATAAGTATAAATATATAACCCTCCTCCCTAAATCAAGCCTCATCCCCAGCAGAAGGCAAAGAATCATCCTTCACCCCCATCCCACCAACCTCCCCAATCCCAACCTCCCGACAAACCAACCTCGCAACCCTCTCCCCACTCCAAAACGCACCAGTAGTAGTCCCAAGCGCCACAAACGGCGCCGTATGCTCCCCAGCAAACCAAAGTCCCCTAACCGGTCCAATCCCATCCCCAGACCTCAGAACCTCAACATCCACATCTGCCTCCTGGATCCCAACCTGGAAATTACAATAAGACCCATTCCCAGCAAACGCATCCTTCTGCCACTGCGTAGCAAGCAGCGCCACCGGTACGCAATCCGGGTTCTCCGCGCTGTACCCGGGGAGTCGGGAGTAGAAGGGGTGCAGTGTTTCGATTAGGGAGTCTCTGTATTCGGACGATGAGGGGTCTAGTTCCGAGATCCGGTTTATTATCTCTGCACCGCCGTCGCCGTATGTGTAGAAGAGAAGGGTTGGGTGGGCGTGTGGTGATGGGAGGGAGGCCAGAGAGACGAATTCTTGGGTCCATTCTATGTGTGCTGGATGAGGTGTGTAAGATGGGTCGAGGAATTGGGCGAAGACCGTGTTGGTTGAGGTGTTGGTCTTTTCCGTGTGCCAGAAGGCGCGTGGGAATGTCACGTAGACTTTTTCCAGTCGGCCGTATGAGATGTTCTTGATTGCTTGTTCGAGACGGGGTGGGAGAGCGGGTGTGAATGCTGAGGTGTTTTGCTTGAGCCAGCCCAGAGGACAGGTTACTACCACCTCGTCGAATTCGTAGGTTGTTCCTGTGGCTGTTGTTACGGTTACTTGGTGCTTTGTTTGGGATTGGTTGCGAGACGGTGCTTGGATGCTTGTGATGGGTTCGTTGAGGCGGATGTCGGCTGTTGCGACGGCGGTTTTGGCGACGTGCTCTAGAATGCGCTTGTATGTAGATGCCACGATAAAGTTGCCTTGAGGGATGATGTTAGAAGAAGAAGGCTAATGTGCAATTGGGGATGATTGGAAGACACATACTCCCGTCAACGCATTCTTCCAGACGGAAGAATTTCAAGCTCTGCTTGTCGACTTGATCTCCGACATATGTACCCCAGAGCCTACAGGCATCGAGACAGAGCTGCTTCTCTTCATCTGAGAAGTTGGATTGCTGGACACGTTCGCAGAAGAAATCGAATAGACTTGTCTCGATGGGGATGCTTTCTCCATGGCTATTGCTGTATTTGAAGGCTTCTGCTATGGTAGTCCATACAAAGTCCTGGACTTTAGCGCCCACTTCATCGTTGATTGGGTGACCGTCTCGCGAGTACGAGATATGCCTTCCACCTTCGGGATCATACATCACAGTCCCCGTTTCTTCCGCTATGGTCATGATAGGGTTCTCCCCCGCACCATGAATCCAATTAGGGCCTCTGAGTTGATCATTAGCTGAGATATACTTTCCAAGTCAGAGTCATGCAGGCATACATACAGATCCACTGCATGGCCCCCAACTGTTGATTGGTGCACCTAATCGACAAAAAAGTTAAAAACGACTTGGCTATTGCGGTTCTGCTCCCGGGTAGAAGGAAGACATACTCTCCCACCAATGCGATCTCTTGCTTCTAGAATTGTTACTCGGGCCCCGTTTTGGATGAGGATGTCGGCGCAGCGGAGGCCTGAGATGCCTGCGCCGATGATGCCAATATGAGGACTAGAAGTCATGTCGTGATTCCGAAGACTATTTTGAGATATGCTGTTGTTTCAGTGGCAAAACAACTAGATCAGATGGATATGCGAGGTTTGACGATCAAGTGAAGATTTTGGGTGCTCGTATGATTGGTTACCGTTATCCACACCTGGGACCTCGGGCTTATCACTGCCAGCTTCGTTTCCACAGGTGGTTACAATGGGTCTACTCGGTTTACAGAGAAGACGTTATTTTGGGGTTAAAGGCCCAATGTTGCATTGTTAAAACGATTCGGAAAGACATCACATCGCAGATGCCGGATCAGATAAACGGCAAAATCAGAAAAAAAAACGGAGCCCAGTTATGACCAGCATAATAGATACAAAAAGAAACCATGCGCCTGGTCGAACCTGCTAAGCCGGTAGAAGCGGGGACAGGTTGAAGATCACTGTCACTGCCGTAGAACTCCACGAAAGCGCTTTTTGAAACAAAAAAACAGGACTGCGAAGGGTATGTACGAGTCGGAGTTAATGGAAGGGTATCAAGGAAAGTCAGAGAACGGAGCAAAGCGCCACTGAGGAAAAAGGAAAGCCGATGGAAGTAGTGGAGATCAACTCCACTATGGGAAAAACAAAGGAGCACAAGGGGTGCTTGGTTGTGGTAGACAAGGCGCGGAGATTGGGTGGACTCGTGTTAGACTAGGAACACTCTTCAGTCTTCCCAGATGGTCTCCAAGTCGAGATCCTGCCGTCGCTCGGCACCACAGACACTCCATCGCTTGCGCTTATCGCTCCGAGCTACATATCCGCCCGATCCTCCACGCATTGTAGTGAATGAGTTGGGCGCATCGGATGCGCCGCGCCGTCGGTTGGCATTACTTGCTGCGTCAGCTGCATCGGCCGCAGCTTTCAACTGCGCAATCCGATCCTCTTCAAGGGCCTCATTCTCAGCGTCGGGGATGTCGGGGATCGTTTCCAGGGACGAAATGCTGGGGCTTCGGGAGCGAAGGCTGGTCGGGGTTGAGGGGACAGAAATGGATGAAACAGAGCCCGAAGGGTAAGATTCGTTGTATTTGGAGCCCAGAATGGGCGAGGAATGCAAGGAGGGACTGATCGGGTTCTGGAAGGGAAGGGGTGAAGTCGGTCGGAGGCGACCGATGCGGGGGAAAGTCTGCGGCATCAAGATAGGAGATGAGGCTGGCTGCGAGGGTGATTTGGGAATGGTTTCTAATTCTGCATTTTCGGAGATGGTTTCTGAGATGTTTAGAGAGCCCATGCGGTCGATGTAATCGTCAGTGCGCATTTGTAGGGGATAACGTTTTGTGTCGACTGGTGCCCCATGGCCATTGACGAAGATATAACGACCCTGGGAATCCAGTCCTGGGGAGGAATAAGCGCGCGTCATAGACGGCATGCCCGGGATTCCAGCCAGTGATCGAGAGCGGAGATGCGATCGGGCCAAAGGGGATCGTGTCCGGGATGGTGCCTGTGAAAAACCGATCATGACGTCCTCCTTACCCTCGGGAACAACCCCGGAGTTGGTCCCGGGTAGACGGCGCATCTCTTCAGGTCGTGACTCCATGATGTGTAAAGAAATAACAGAGGGGGAAAAAAAGGGGTAAGCGAGAATTACTCTCGCATCATGGCATAGAGCAAATGAGGAGACTCTTGGGCCTGCCAAGTGGAAGGAAAACAGATGTTCCTGGGAGAAAATGGTGAGGTCAAAGATGTGGAAAAGAAAAAAAAAAGGTGAAGACAGGAGAAGCCAAGGCCCAGAATGTCAACGTTCTACGTGAGGATCGATCTCTTAGAGCCTCTTAGCCTTTTTCTTCAACACATTTTTACTTTTATTTTGTCTTAACAATGTAGTATTTAGTATGGATCTCAATCCACAGTGGTTCTTGGTCCTATCGGATAGTAACTATTCTTAGCTCTTATCATCCATTAACCTCCAACATCCTTGGACATTCCAAGGTCAGAAGTGTGTCATTAAGCCTCTGCAAACTTTGACCTGAGATATACATGACTTTGTATCTGGACAAAACATCCGATTGTAAATTGTGACTTCATGAGTGACATGTGGTTAAGCTAGTTGGATGTCTTGTTGCGTGTCTTTCTGCGTATCTTTTAATTTTAGGTACCTTGCTATATTTCTGCCTAAGATCTCCTTTTACATCGATTTTTTTCTTGGTCTTTCAGCCATTAGCTATAAAATTACCACTCAAGCATCCTAGCTCCGTACCCTAACGTCTCTATTGGCCTCTGTTGAAGCCAGTTTATAAACTATGAACCTTTAGAAGAATGTTGAACCCTTAGCCCTTTCTATCAATTACGTCGTCGAACGGTACCGTCGGTATCATCCATAGGCGGGTTTTTGCCAATGACAAGAGGATGGTCTTAGTCTCTGAAGGGATCTTTGGGCAGTCGAACGACTTAGGTAACCAGTCCACGTCCCTAAGAGCACTGACTACGTACTCTACTGGAATCATATTAGCCAGACACTAAAATATTGTTAGCTATGTTATATACAGAACATTTTGTCCTTAAAACTGAAACAGTAAACTATTAAGCAGGTGACTAATAAATCGGCCTCGCTCAACTCTTATACTTCTATACCGTCTCCTTGTATTATCTTCTTCTCTCGCCTACGGTCCGCCGTGATAATTGCACCTATGTTAAAGACTGCAATTTCACCCTTATCCTTAACTCTAATATCGCGGAGGGACGGTTAGGAGTAGTTTAGTGACAGAAATCTGACAGTACGAAATGTATGGTATGAAATGACAGGTATAAAATTCTCTAACTAACTAAAATGACAAAAATCCCCTATTTATGCAATCTGTATGGGATCTAGAGCTGACTAATCTCGTACTTTTGTTATAGGATAGCCGAGTTACCGAGGTTATATATGGTTTATACTATATATAGTAACCTGGTATTTCGATATACCCACTAGTTTTTAAAGCTTTTTAAAGCTCTTAAGAACTGCCTACTACTACTATTTAGGTAGTATATTAACCTCTGTTTTCTTAGTTAATACGCTCGCTTATCTCTCTTATACTAAGTAGCTCTCGAAATATATACTACTTTTGCTTCGGAAGCGCCTTAGTAAGTCTATCTACCGGTATTACCGCTATTAATACCTAGTTAATAGTGACTCGACCCTCACTAACTTCCTATTTTATCTAGTACTAATTAATATCTATATACCGAAGCTTCGTATAAATACTTACCCCTTCCTTCGTAAGTAAGTCGATAGTTTACTAGTTATCGTATATAATAGAGAGCTAATAATCTAGTTAGAACCCTAATAAATTTAGTACTTAGCGCTACTACTATACGGTTTTTCCTACCTCTACTAAGGTAAGAAGCTCTACTTTAGTAGTCGATATCGTAACTATCTTTTATTTTGTCGCTTTCTAATCTATTAGGCCTTTATAGAGCTTATAGAGGTAGCCTTCCGAACTCTTCCGATCGCGGTTATTACTAAATAAAGTATTACTTATAAATTTAATCGATTTCGTAGTAAGTAATAAGCCTTAGTTCGTAGTATAATATAGCTCTTTAGTACTATATTTAATAGCCTAAAACCTAGTTTTATATAGGTATTAGATAACTTAGTTAACTATATTAATATACCTAGGATTAGGGTTTATAAGGAATTCTATAAGGAATTCTATTACTTTAGAGGTTACTTTAGTAGTATCTAGTCTTAAAATAGTAGTAGTATACTATACTAAGCCTACCTTAGCTTAGAACCTATAGATTTAGCTTAGTATAGCTACTCTTTTATAAGGTACTAGGGGTTTAATTCCTAGTAGAGAGCCGACTTTCCTAGTAGTAATAAGGTTATATTTAGTCGCTATACTCTTAATATAGCTATCTTAGTATAGCTATAGCTTCTTCTAATCTCTATTTCTAAGAATACGTAGTCTTCCGCACGACCTAGTAAAACCCAGACCCAACCCAGACCTAACCTAGTCTGGGTTAGGTTTTAGGTCGAACCCTTCGACCTAGTAATAGGTCTAGGTCGGAGGGTTCGACCTAGTACTAGGTCTAGGGCCCTAAACTAGGTTACAAACTAAATAAATATACTAAGGATTCTAAATATATAACTTATATATTTATTCGTGGTAATTTTAAGTATTTACTTTACTTGATTATATCTAATTTTATTTATTAAAAGGGTAAAAGAGATACGTATAATTAAGGATTCTTTATTAAGTAAGCTAATAGTATTTAAATAAATCATCTTCTCTACTTTTACGTTTTCTTCCTAATACTTATATTTATATATAGGTTAATAGTAATAATAGTAAGTAAGGATAACTATATTTACTTATAGGTAAGGGTCTCTCCTCTAGTATATCCTTTAGTCTATCCTTAATTATAACCTTAATTATATCCCTTAGTTTATCTTCTAATTTATCCTCCTACTCCTTTATATTACTAATTAGATTAACCTTAATCTTACTAAGCTTCTTTTCCCTCTCCTCTTTTACTACCTTAAGCTTATCCTAAAAGAAGAATTTCTTAAGAAGTATTACTTCCTACTCCTCTATATTAAATTTTATTATATAAAGAAATATTATTAATACCTTAATAGTCTTACTCTTTATTCTACTATAATAATAGTAATAAATATCTTAAGTAGTATTAAAGAGGTATTTAACTCCTATACTAATTACTAGAAATAAGAGTATATCTTATATAAGGATAGTAATAGTTAGAAAGTAAATCTAATACTCTTTTTAGAAAGTAAGTAGCTTAATTAGAAATAGTATCTATATATATATTAGTATTATTATTATATATACTCTTTATATTTACTTACTACTATTAAGATATTAACTAATTATATTAGTAATAGCTTATAATTATATATTCCTTCTATTAAGTATCTCCTTTAGCTTTAAGTTTAGATAGGCTATTATTAGAGAGCTTTATAGATTACGACTACTTATTCTAACTTATACTTAATATAAAATAAAGGCTTATTTAAAAGTAAGTCGATAGGTATCTTACTATTTCTAATCTTAATTATTAAAAAGGAAGAATTTAAATTTATTTACTATTATAAGTATTATACTAATTATATAGATATTCCCTTAAAGATTATTAGCTTAGGAGTAATACTTATTAAGCTTAGACTAACTAGCTTTAAGGGCCTTTAATATCTATTTTTTCTATAGGATATACTTTTAGCGTAGCTATACCTATAATTACTTAAGATAATTAAATAGTTTATTATAGATTTTAAATACGTAATAGGTAGTGATATCTTAAGTCTTTAATAGCTATATTATATAATTAAAGAAGGGCTTAGTAATATAAAGAAGATAGTTAATCTAACGCTACTCTTACTTACTAAGTAGTATCTCCTTATAATTATACTTTATATAAAATAAAGAGAAGATGACCCTCCTAGGGATGGGTCTTCATTTAATGGATCAGAGTGAAAGGAGTATTATACAATACAAATACTACTGCGAAGCATTGACACTAGTACTGCATATATTTAAACTGAACTCTGAGCCTTCTAACATTGCTCCGAGTTCTACTAGTATAGTTGTGCGCGGGTAAGCGAGGTCATATAACTCTCTAC
>KZ108136.1:1929-78988 GCA_002116305.1 Penicillium italicum | reverse complement strand
AAGTGTACTAGTGAGAGAAAGGCGGTAGAGAGGGCGGTAAACAAAATTATATGGGTTGGCGCGATGGCGTCTAAAACCTGCCGTACAACCTGACCTAAGACCTAATACTAGGTACCTATTAGGGCCCTAGGAAACAACTACAGAATTTATTTCTTATAGTACTATATACCTAAAATAGGAAAAATATTATTAGGAATAGGGAGAAATGTATATTTAGCTTACATAAAAATAGTAGTATTTTTTAAATAAGAGGAAAATTTAAACACATTAATTTCTACTCTAAATTAGACTTCAGCAACGCCTAACTTTGGGCCTAATGTCCGGTTTCAAAACCCGACCCACAACGAGCTAGGGGTCGAAGTTTTTAAAGGGGGGGCTCGTCGAGCCCTAGGATTAAAATTATATAAAACCATAGTCTTAGCGTTTAGTTCTGCGGAGAATGTTTCCAATATAGGCAATAAAAAGCCCTGTAAGAATTCTTTCCACGTAGATCCTGTTGATCTTTTTTAACTAGTATTTCTCTTGTTTTATAATAACCAAGTAATCTATTAACTGATCTTTCTACTTGTAAATTGGGCATAAATGGCATAGCACCTATGATGTAATAGCACATGCATTTCACCGAGCTAGCAAGAATTAGCGTAGTCTTAGCGGAGCCACATAGAAAGAATTCTCACGGAGGGGTGAGTAGCGTTAGCAAGGATTCTTGTCTGGGCATCATGTTTGGTGTCTGATGGTACGCACTATACTTGAATATCATGGCCCATGTGTACCATGATTGATCTGACTATCGTTCTGTACAGGCAACGGATTTGGTTAGACTCTTCTTTCACTCCTGGAAAGCTATGCGGCGACTTCCGGGGATATTTGGATATAGGGTGTCGATCACATTTGACTTCACTGAAATTCCCACCGCACAATATTCGGCGATTTATTGTAATTTTGCGGAATCGAGAGTTGAATTCGTGAATTTCACATCTTCGCTTGGAAAATGTTCATACAAGAGCGTAATTAGACAGCATTTAGTGAGCGTCGGACCCTACATGGAGTTCTCTTGTTAAGATGGTATTAGACATATACAAATTCCACTAAACAGTGCACCTTGCCTGCTCAAGACCCCGGCTTCTTTTGCCCAACGGTGTTGGCTTGCCCGAGGGATTCACTTGCTGGTTATGTCCATTTGTAAGTACACCGAACTTATCATTGACAAGAATCTCACAGTGTAATTCCAATGGAAGTGGCTGTACCGGGTCTCGTAACAATCCCGTTGCAGATCAATGCGCCTGGTTAGGGCGACGTGTCTACTTCCCACGTCATAGGTCCATGGGTAGCCTTAAGGATCATGGAAGTAGTATGGTGCCCTTATCTCGCTCTCAATTGAATCAAGTGATATAAAACATGGTATACATTTATGTATATAGCTAAGTGCAAAAGAAAAGCGAGACTCTATAACGCCAACCAGGTATCAACAGTAAGTTTTTGGCTTTCATGATAGCATATCCTCGTAAAAAGCAGAGAAAACAGCATGGCAAACCGGACCAAGGTCAAATGCTATTAGCATTCATCCATTGAGCCCAGTCCTCAGCGGACGCTGCATTGCTCGGTCGATAAGCGGGATTATTGCCAAAAAGATCATCGAAGGAGACTCCCAGATCCATATTCATGATCATGTTCTCATCCGTGCCCATGACGAAATCAGGCAATCCGTTCGGACCAGGCATCTCTGGCTGCTGTGGTGCGAACTCAGTCCCTGTCTCGTTTGGATTGTTGGGCTGGAAATTGTAACCCTGCCAGACGAAATTCTGGTTCGGGATTGAGACCAGGTCTGGACTGCTGATCACGTCTGATGGAGTATGGCTCTGCGAGATTGGGGAGTGGACGCGGGATGAAGTTCGGGAGTGGGAGGGGCGGAGATGGCTTGGCACTGATGACTTGATCCCTTGGGGATTTGATACGGGGTAGTTGGACATATTTGTGAAGTCAAAGTTTGGAGTGGACGCGCTAGGGGGTTCGCCTGGTGTGGCTGGCCCCATGCCTGGCGCTGAATCGAAGGGATACTGCGATGGCATGCCTGCACGGTCGTGCCGGAAGTGATCATCTTCCAAGGTGGACATGGGCTGTGTTGGGTATGCGAATGGATCGTCTGAAGGGAACATCATTGGCATGAGATCTGGGAGAATGGATGGATTGGTGAACTGCTGAGCCCACGCTAGACTTGATGGCTCTTGAGTGGGCATAGGGGGCGTCATTCCGGACGAGGAGACTTGTTCCGGGGTGGTTATAGTTTCCGTCAGAAGCTCGGGGGTGTTTGAACTCCATGTGGACTGGTGATTGATTGCAGTAGAGCGATTGCTGACAGGCTGAACATTGTCCAGACTTTGTGGTCGGCGATTCTGGTCATTGTTAACAGCCGGCTGAGACATCATTTGCACCGGGAAAGTGCTTGACCGATGTGGCAGCTTTTTCTCGAAGGACGACTTCAGCTCAGGCTCGGCAGTGTTGGATGGCGCGGGTCGCTTGAGATTGGTAGGAGTCTTTGAGCTCTGGCGATTTTTTAACATTTCGGGTAACGTCTTGAACAGGCACTGCGATGCAATTAGTCAAGGCTTTTCCAAATTGAAGACATGGTAACTAACGTTCAAGCTCTGAGAACACCGGTCGGCAGCAAGACTCTTCTTGGCCAATCCGGCTAGAGTATTTTTGCCCTCCATGGCATCTTTGAGAACGCCATCTTTGGCTGTAGGTGAATCCGGATTCTCAAGCACGAAGAAGACCAAGGAGAGGATAGCGAAGTAGGTTGTATACATGGTAAACCAGAAGGATCCGTTGAGGAGTCCTCTCTTTTGCATTCCGGTGGTGATGTGAACAATGTTTCGGGAAACGCTGACGCAGGCAGCTGCACAGGCATATGACCGCTTGTCCACGCCACGCGCTTGAGAACCACCAGAGACGTAGTGGAGGAACGGGCGGTACATGACCATCTGCACGTGGGCGTAGCTTATACGCAGCAATTGCCGGAGACTAACTGAATGTTAGTCAAATTGTTCCAATACATCATCACTGCAGACTTGAGACTTACCGTTCTAGCTGTGGCGAAACCTCTGTGCCCGGCCGCAAAGCAGCAGGCAGTTCCTCCATCCATTTTTGCAGATCTCGCTCGATCTCCCGAATTTTTGAGTGGCTAACCATGTATCGCTGGTCTGACTTGGAGCGATAGCGAGCATTCTTGACTGGGTAGATATATTTCACTACCTTCAGAATGATATTGGCAAGACGGGTGTGTGCATTGCATCCAGCCATCAGCGGAGTATAGTTAGACGGAGGTTGAGTGATTCCTTCTGTAGTAATGTAATCACCATCAACCTCCAGTGGGTACTCTTGATCGATATCGTCGTCACTCAGCATCTGGGGAAGACCCAAGAGCGTGCTCACGTAGATGTCCATCTTGCGGATGACCCAGAAGATGCGCTTTCGAAGTTCTCGTTCAAGGGGATTGAAGTCGGCCGCAACAGAGCGGTGGAGACCTAATCGCAGTGCTGAACGAAGTGCAATTCCCACATAGGAGTAGCATGTGCTCAGCTTCGCGGAGGATTGGAGGAAGAGGACCATAAAACAGATCGCCTGGAGGGAAACCAAGTCACGGCAGTCGGTGATTTCCAGGAGTTGCCGACCGGCCTTGAAGAATTGGAACCTGTCAAAGGGAAATTAGTCGATGCCAGAGATCAGTCCTGAATTATTAGGACTTACCCTTGGCCTATTGCGCCTTCGTAACCCGACAAATCAAGAGTACCCTGTCCTGCTTCATTGTCCGAGAACAAGCAACCAACGGCAATGACGATGTATAAAAGCGGCAAGAAAGCGTTCTCTTGATTCGTGAATTGTTCCGGGGGAGTATCGTAAATGCGATCCAGACTCGCGAAAAAAGAGGGCACATGCACAAATTTCATCAAGGAACAGGCATGGTCGATCGCATTGTGACATAAGCGCCGAGCAACCTCCCGCGGAGGCAGGTCATGTGTAGGAGGTAATGTTGTGTCTTGAGGCGACTCGGACATAGACTTCGGACTATCCAGCATATGCGCGGTTATCGAGGGGCGCGATCGCGCCATGGGGCCCGTAATATCTGCAGCGCCCAACTGTTTGCGCAATCGGCGAACAAAGAGAATGCCTGAGGTGTGCCCGTGATAATCCCAATGGCCCTGATCGTCCCGATCTAAGCAGCCTGAATTATCGACCATTGTTTCAAGTAGTCCCTCGTCTGCTCCTTCTTGCACTGTCTCTTGTAAACCCGACGGGTTGGCATCTTCGGTCGCTTGTTTTGATTTTTGGGCGGCTGTGTATTTCTGTTCTGTCGCATGCACGTCTAATTGCGGATCATCGAGGTCGACATTCGGAAGAACGATTCGAAGGAGGGCCTCGGCTTTTTGGAGCCGATTTTCAAGGGCCTCGACATATTGCGGGGCGGGGTTCCGACGACGGTTGGAAGGTTGGTCGTATGAACACTCTACAAAACCACTGTTAGGGCACATGATCCTTTTCCCCCGCGATAAAATGCATAGGGCTCTGCATACCATAACTATAGACTGTGCAATGAGTGCATGGCTGTTTGCCATCGCACTTGATCTTTTTTCTGCGACATTCATCGCAAGCGCGGCCAACCCGTCGCCTCTTCTGCGCAGGCAGTGATTTGGTGTCTGTGGAGGAGGGATCATGCGTGGGACTGTGATGATCGTCGTCATGCGAATACCTGAAGTCGTTCATGGGCGCGGGATCCTCCTCATTCTCGCCAGAAACAGGGCTCGTCGTGGTCGCCATGACTGAATATCCGAGATTCGTAATATGCACGGACTCATGTAAGGACGAATGGTGGTCTTGGCGGGCGATCCGAAGTGAATTTCACTATCTCACCAAATGTTATGGATCGCCGTATTTTTGACAGTTGCGAGATAAGCCGAATCAAAGAGGGAAAAGGCAGTAGGGACTGCAACGTCTGACAGTGTTCGATTGGAATTCCCGCTTTGGGGAAAGTAGAATTTGAAGTACTAGTTGAAAGGTAAGGAAATTTTAGGATATTAGGATCTTTGAGAATCTTTTGAGGATCTCGAGGGTCTTGAGGGGAAATGCGATGATGAAATGATTATTCCCGAGGGCGGTGTGTGGAATATCAAAAGACTTCAATTCAAAAGCCTCGGGGTTTCCAGGTACAAAGAACGTAAATCTTAGCACAGAGTAGCTTTGGGGGTAAAGAACGAAGTTCATCATCAACCGAGCTCAGGGTTAGTTTTAGTAAGAGTCATACGGCCTTAGACCGGGGCTTCAAGATGCGCGACGCCGATACAGAAAGCTCCGTGTGCGTTCTTTTTTTCCAGAATTTTCCCTTTTGGACTGAGGCATTTTTGGGGGGAGTTTTTCAGGGATTTTGGAGATTTTCATACCCAATAAGAAGTAGAATAGCTCGCTGTTAAGGCTCTAGTCCGGTCTCCACTGCCTGATTTGTCTAGACTCGGTCAATTCGCCGACTTCTACTCCATATGGACAATTATACTTCATGGGACCTAATATTTGAGTCTCTCTCTTTCAAACTATGAAAGAAGATTTCAGGCGTATGTACAATATGTACTCCATACTCCGCGTGTGACATTTGTTAATTGGGTTTGAAATTGAACTGCAGCGTGTGGGATACTAATGGGTTCCTTGCCCAGGCGGAACTTATACGAAGTACTCCGTACTCCGTGCTCCGTATCAAGCTCATATTAACTTAGTGTGTTAATCTATATAAGTCCATTATTAGTCCAATATTTGTCCACGGGTTAGTCTTGCACATGGAAGTACTATCATCATGTACGGAGCATCCCGGCACAGAAAAAGGTGATCACCTGGACAGAAAGAGTAATATCTTCCTCAACTGCATTTCTAATAGTATGACATCACCTTACTACACTATACTATCTTCCATTTCTATCCTTGTTCCCTATGAAATAACATCCTTGCTATACAAAGTACAAAGTTCGAATTACAGAGCACAACGTACAGTCCTGGACCCTTGAACACCCTTGCGCTGTCATCACGAAGGGATCGGCCATGCCGAGGGGGGTTTCGAAAGGAAAGATGCGCCGAAATGCTTTGACAGCCCTGTGACGCGAGATACAAGGAATGTAGACCTTGAAGTGACATATCACCCTATACAATCAATTTTGATCGGGCTTCCCAAAGTTCGCGTTCACGATAAGCGACATTAATAGCCCTTTATGTACATAACCTTCGATGCCAAGTTGGCTGCGTCATAATTGTTCAGGGCCAAGAATAATAATAATAATAATGCTACGAACTATCCCCCCTATAGTCATTTTAGACCTGAAACGATCCTGAAGATCCCTCGCATCCCGCATGGCATTCCATCGCAATTAGCCCCTATGGCACGTCCCACTTCCCCCAGGGTGGATCGGCATGTACAACAACGCCGACGCGACTTTATCTAGCTTGGCTTTATATGGAAAGCCTCATCCTCTAATTCCAATTCTCATAGGCTATGGAGCCACGCGAAATATACCATGACTTTATACCTTGTCACCTTCTGCTGCGCCTTTGCCGCGCTGGGATCATTCCTGCTCGGCTATAACTCGGGCGTGATCTCTTCTAGTACCGAGCAGGAGGCCTTTCTGCGCCAATTCGGGTCTCCCACCCTATCTGATGCCGTCGCTGAGGGAATTATTTACTCGTATATCGGTGAGACTCTAAATTTCTCTGATCCTGCCGCGGTCGGAATCTAACATAGCTGAGCAGGAGGCGCAATCGTGGGCTCGGTCCTCGCCCCGTATGTTTCGGATTCCTATGGCCGCAGAATGGTCCTCTTCATCGGCGGTCTGCTTGCCACTCTTGGCGCTGGCCTCCAGGGAGGCGCGGTTAATATCGTGATGCTTATCGCCGGACGATGCATTGCGGGTCTGGCAATTGGACAGATGTCGGCTACTATTCCCGTTTATTGTGTAGGTCGACACACGGTCCAGCTGCTAAGCTTTATCTGACGTGAGCCTAGACCGAGATTGCCCCGCCACAAATTCGGGGGATGTTAGCTAGTATGCAACAATGGATGATTGGCTTGGGCTTCGTGGTTGCCGTGAGTAATTCGCCGCTGGAATTTTGCTATCTTCCAACTAACGGGGTTTCAAGCAATGGGTGGGCTATGGATGCTCCCTTCGAGGTGGAGCTTTCTCCTGGCGTTTTCCACTCTGCTTTCAAGCCGCGCCAGCAATAATTCTCATCTGTGGCATCTGGCTCCTTCCTGAATCGCCAAGATGGCTCATCGAGAAGGGCAGAGAGGAAGAAGGCCGCTCAGTCCTCGCCCGACTCCATCTCAACAAGAGAGCAACCAACATCCCTCTGCTCGAACACGAGCTCTTCCAAATCCAAGAGAGCCTAGCATCCGAGAAGCAATGCGCCGTACGATCCTGGCGTCAACTTGTTCTCTCCCCGCGCTGGCGACACAGGATTCTCCTAGCCTGTGGTCTTCAAGTGTTCACCCAGTGCTCAGGCATAGACATAGTCTTAAACTACGGCCCACGACTTTTGCAATCGCTCGGCCTTACAACATCAACATCCCTCATGATAATCGGACTCTGGGGCGCCTTAGCACAAACCTGGTACACGGCCTTGATGTTTTTCATCGACAAAGTCGGGCGCCGGAAACTGCTCATTCCATCACTGCTCGGCATCGGAGCAGCCCTGTGCATCGAAGCCACGCTCGCACAGTACATTAATATCAGCGACACCAACGCCAACCCACAGGCTCTGAGAGTTGCCATAGCTATGTTCTTTCTCTTTTCGTTTTTCTTCACTGCTCTTGGCACGATCTCCTGGATCTACCAGTCTGAGATCTTCCCCACGCCCATTCGAGCGCGCGGATCGGCCATGGCGACCGCCACGAACTGGAGTGTTAGCCTTATATTCGTGCAGTGCTCGCCTATCGCAATGAGGAATCTAGGGACTAATTATTTCTATTGTTTTGCCGGGTTCAATTGGATGGCGATGGTGCTTGTTTGGGCGCTTTATCCTGAGACTGCGGGTCGTTCTCTGGAGGGGGTTGAGGAGGTTTTCACAACAGAGTTCGATGACGGGCAGTCGGAGCGTTCTTTTGTTACCGAGAGCACCCCAGTGGCTGTTAGACCGCGCTCGCAGATTCGACACAAGGGGTTGCATCCGTTGTCGATGCATCCTACTTATAAAACTGTTAGTATCGGTAGCAGCCACAGTGGGTCTAGGGAGGAGATTGGAACCAAGGAGGTATAAATTGTATGATATAGAACTTATGAAATGATGAAGTGAAGAATCAGCATCCACGAAAATACCAGCCGCGCGTTAGCCGCACAATGGTACTACATCACTCACGCTAAAGCCCAACAGTTAATGAGCTCGAGTCGGCGATAGTACATCGCGGACTCCAGCTCATTTTTGCTTTTGGCGTAAAACATTTGCACGGTGGTCACGGTATCGTTCCTCCGCGAGGTCAAATCTTTTTTTTACCGTTTTTGTCCAAGGTGAGATTCAGGCTATTTCTTGAGATGAATTGTAAGTTCCACCCCAAGTTGAACCCTTTTTGGGTACCCCAGGATCCACATCCCCGGGGTCGGAAACCAGTGATTTGTAATATTGATGCCTTAAGATGCACAAAGATGCCTGGATGTATACCGCCTTTTGACACCGCTCTACAGGGCCATCGGGCTGCTTTGAGAGCGGAAGTTGATGATGTGCCTCTGCTGTTACGGTTTCTTGCCAATCAGTCTATAAAATGAGAGCACATGGGCTTGGGTTACGTCGGCAAAGCGCGTATGGGAACGAATAGTTCAATACACTATACAATATATCCCTTCTACCTCTGTGTGGCCGTCTATTTTTGTGTGAATCAGATGAAACCCTCTAGACCATAACAAGGTGGTAGCAAGTATTTTTTTCACAGCGAATTCCACAAAACTCCAATATAACATGTAGTAAATGGCCGATGTCGCTTAGATCGGCTCATCACGAGGCTCAACAAGGATCTCATTGACAGAGACATGCTCAGGTTGGGTCAGGGCGTAAACAATGGAGTTGGCAACATCTGAAGGATCGAGGATCTTCGCTCCAGATGGTTCTCCGTATTTCTTGATAGCTTCAGCATCTGTCGACATGCCCAGCAGGTCGGTGGAAGTGTTGCCGGGCTGAATGCTCGTCACGCGCAAGCCAGTGCCTGCAGTCTCGAGGCGGAGAGCTTGGAGGGTGGCTTCGACGAAAAACTTGCTGGCGGAGTACACACCCAGACCAGGGAAGACCTTCCGTCCGGCGTCGGAGGAGATGGCGACAACATGGCCGCGGCCGCGTGACAGCATGCCGGGAACCGTTGAAGAAAGTGCATGCAAGATACCCTTGCAGTTGACATCGACTGTGCGCTCCCACTCGTCCATCTGTGTGTTTGCCATCATAGTAAAGTACATGACACCAGCGCATGCAACCAAGATGTCGACTGGACCGAGCTCCTCACTTGCTGCTTGGACGAGAGCTTCCACCTGAGTCCTGCTTGTGACGTCGGTTGATCGGAGGATACACTTCACGCCGTGAGCTTCGACCTTGCGCTTGGTGCTCTCAAGAGCATCCAGGCGTCGGGCGCCAAGTGCTACAGCACATCCCTTCTTGGCCAGGGCGACTGCTACCGCCGCACCAATGCCCGAAGAAGCACCAGTCACCACAGCAACTTGGCCGCTGAGTGGCCCCTTCACTCGAACCGCTGTGGGTCGATTGAGGGCATTCTGAAGGGATGGGGGCCGAGGTAGCCATCCTCGAGCAAACCAATGGCGAGTGTACGTCTCCAGCAACAGGCTGTCCACCTTGGGACGCTCGACAACGGCCCGGAACGGCCTGGTCAAGGCGTTATCAAGGACCACAATGTCTCGGAGGAACTCGACAGTCGGCATGCCACTGCGAAGAATATCGACGGTAAACGAACCATCGCCACCCTTGGCTGAGCCTCTCTTCTCGAACCACAGGGCTACCCACTCATCCCATGGGAGAGGCTGTGTCTCATAACCAAGCCCTTTGAGATCCTCAAAGACTGATCGAGTGTCGACCGGCGTGGGATCTCCGAGATGGAACATAGTTTGGTCTGTCTGGGTCTGAGTGGCAAGATGAACAATGGATTTGCTGACAAAGTTCACAGGGGTCATCTCGGCACGCCATCCTTCCACGTCTGGAGCGTATCCAAGCCGGATGGATTCCACGATCAATGCAGTAAGCAAATCCCAGGCATTGGCGGAGCCTGTCTCACTGTGACCACTGATGGTACCACATCGGTGAATCTTGACTGGCAATCCCCGCTCGCCAGCCTTGAGAACGAGCTGCTCTGCAACCCACTTTGTCTGACCATAGCCATCGAGTAGCTTTTTGGGGACATCTTCTACATCTAGGATGGTGGTTTCAGGCCAGCCTTTCTCACCTGATGGTGGCAAAACACCGTTGGTAGAGATATACTGCACGGTCGCGCCACCCTTAGCGGCCAGACGAAGAATCTCTCTGGTTCCACCCACATTTGCTCCCCGAAGTGCAGCGTAGGGGTAAACAAGGTTGACGGTGGCTGCAGCATGAACAATCACTTGGACGCGAGTCGCGATGCTATCAAATTCATCTGGGCCCAGACCCAGTCGAGGCCGGGAGAGGTTTCCTGGTAGGATTTCGAGACGTTCCAGAATGGAATCACGCCAGAGTCCCATGTCTAGGAGGTTCCGACGGATTCGAGCCACACCTGCGGCCTCATCATCCTCCTCGGGGTCGCTGAAACGCACCAGACAGATAATTTTAGCCGAGGTGTTCTCAATCAAATCATTGAGCAGGAAAGCACCCAGGAAACCAGTCACACCAGTCAAAAGCACCGTGTCGGCCGAGGCGATTGAAGTGATCGTGGTATTTGTGGGCTTAATATCCTCGTCCAGTGTGGCATCGGAAAGCAAGACTGCCGGCAGATTTGCTTGTACTTCTTCAGTGTGGCCATCTCTGACAGCACGCACAGTCTCCAAGTGACCGGAGAGAGTAGTGTTCTCTGCGAGACGAGGAATAGGAACGCGGAAGCCGAAACGTCTGGAAAGCTTGGATGAAAGATCTGCCAGAGACAAAGAATGTCCACCCAGATCAAAGAAATTATCTTCAGCCTTAATCAAGCTCTTTGAGACCTTCAGAACAGCCTCCCAGATTGCTGCAATGTCGTTGAGACCAATCGGATCCTTACCCGCGCTTTGCTCACTACCATTGGGGCTGGAGCTACGAGGCGATGGGAGGTTTTTCTTATCAACCTTACCGGAGACCTCGTTAGTAGGCAGTTGGTCGAGTGCAACCCAGAGAGCTGGGATCATGTATTGGGCAAGACGGTTCTCGAGGGCACGACGCGCGCTGGGCGAGTGGCCGGATTCATTGATCACGACCGAAGGTCGATCGGAGGAAGCCTCGTCGGCAACAACATATGCGACTAGTTGTCGGTCCAGTCCATCGCCATACGCAGTAACAACACACTGACTGACAGCCAAGTACTGGCATATTTCACTTTCAACCTTCGCTGGCACAACTGAATATCCGCGCAGCTTGATCATCGCACCGACGCGACCGGTAATCTCAAGGAAGCCAGAAGGCAGCTTGCGGGCCAAATCGCCCGTCCTATACATGCGAGCCCCGGAAGTGGAATCAAAGGTGTCTGGAACGAAAGCCTTGGCGGTGGTCTCAGGAAGGTTAATGTACTCCCGCGCCAACAGAGGACCACCAATAAACAGTTCTCCCGATGTTCCTGTCTCTACCTCCTGTCCATCCTCGTTCAGAACGTAGGTGTGTTTGGGAACAATCGATGGGCCGACCGGGCAGTAGATAGAGTCGCCATCAACCATATCTCGGATATCTCCGCAGGCAATCTCATGCGTTTCACACGCACTGTAGCAGTTGAGCAGGCGGGTATTGGGAAGGATTTTGATGGCCTTGCGGGCAAGATCAGTTGTCACCACCTCACCGTTCAGCCAAACGATGCGCAAATCAGGCACACGAGTACCGAACCGGGGATAACGTGAAAGAACGGTAGCCAGGAGAGTGGGTGTCATAAGCGTTTCAGTGACCTTCTTAGCCGCGAGCAAGTCAACCAGAGCGGCGGGGTCATAGCTCGTTTCGTCGGGCACGATAACCACCGTGGCTCCGCGCAACAGCGGCCGCAACATCTCCCAGATGAAGAAGACATTGCAAGCCACCCGATCACCTGGTTGTACATCCTGCACTGCAAATCTCAGATCGTATGATAGTACCGGTGCGCGGTGTGGATTGGCGATTCCCTTAGGCTTGCCCGTCGTTCCTGACGAATAGGACACAAACGCCAAGCGATCCAAATCGTCATCCGCCGGCAACGGAGACGGTTCCTTGACGTGTCCATTGATCTCGGCAACGGGCCCAT
The DNA here is from genome assembly GCA_002116305.1 of Penicillium italicum. Taxonomy (NCBI): domain Eukaryota; kingdom Fungi; phylum Ascomycota; class Eurotiomycetes; order Eurotiales; family Aspergillaceae; genus Penicillium; species Penicillium italicum. The sequence goes on along the minus strand of KZ108136.1, from coordinate 66,543 downwards.
CCAAGGCAATTACCGGGACAGACACTTTGATTTTGTCGGCCTCAGACTTGTGGGTGATAATCACGGCAGGACTAGCGTCTTCGATAACATCCGCCAAGAGGTCCGCGGGGTATGCCAATTCCAGAACAAGGAAGGCACCGCCCGCACGGAGCGCTGCCAGACAGGCAATCACGTAATGTGCGCTACGAGGTAGGAGCACACCCACGAGGGTGTCACGGCTCACGCCATAGGTCCGTAGGCGACTGGCAAGAGCCTCAACTTCTTGATCCAGCTGGGTATATTTATATGTCTTGGTCTCATCTTCCAGGGCGATGGCGTCTGGGGTTGCCTGGACCTGTCGCTTAAAGAGTGTGGGCAAATCCTTGGTGATGTCGAGGAAGGCCATTGTTTCGGTGAGAAGAAAGCGGCGGGCGAGGGAAAAAAACGGGAGATGAGTGTTAAAGTGGGGGGGGGGGGGGGGGGAAGATGTGATTCTAAAGTTGTGGTCAATGGAATCTCGATGTATCTTAGGAGAGAGAAGACGAGATTTTGTTGAGATTTCTAAAGTTCCAAGAGCTTCGAAGTGCCAATGGAACCCCTTTGATGTTCCAGGGCCATACACCGTATTCTTGTGGGGTTCTCCGGGAACGGGCTTCTTATCGTGTCTCCGGATTTTGGCTATCTTGGCCATTGACTACATGCGTATTTAGGATTTGGGAGATTTCATTACTATTTGGATAAATTGGAATATCAGATTTATCGCGTTTATTCTGTTTGATTCCTCTCTTCTATACTGAATCTTCTAAGCTAAATCATCATCTCCTACTCTCAACAAACACTAATCACATGAAGTTCGACCTGGCCCCACTTTTACGATTTGCATGTGAAAGGGCCCTTTTCCCAACATTTTTGTTCTCCCCCTGGACGCGTCAGAATGTGCAATTTGGTGCAATTTGGAATTGAGATTTTTAATCTACCTTTGACCTCAATCCAATTCCATGGTCTGGCGCCGATATAGGTGGTCAAGTTGACCTGAATGTTCAGGTATCAAAGTGCACGGACCTTCTTTTAAGCCGATCCCCTCATGTACCACCGCACGGGTTTGCCCTGATCAACTACTAGGATAGGCGGCAAACCCGGCAATTATATCACAGACCTCTTCTTCACGCATAAAGGAAGAAACAGTCGTCGGACGTATACTCATGGAACTCGACAAAATCCATCAGAGGAAACTATTCGCTCAAAAAACATCTAGAAGCGATGTGAAAGCATAGTTCACACTCATCGTCAAACACATCAAGTCTGATAACTATAAGGATTATGTTAAACCACATTCCATACCCGCCTGGGCACGTGCCCACATACCGACCTAGGAATAGTCGCACGGAACTTGCCGAGATCTCCAGGGCTCACCTACAACCAACCCTACGATCTTCGTACTTAGGCAATGGCTGTTTGGTCCACCTGGGAATGATTATAAGTAGAAATATATAGCCATCGCATACCAAAAGGATTGCAACATGAATGGAGTATAAACATTATTTGAATTTTGATGCTACATCATCTAAACAGCAGTCCACGCCAGACCAACATACATATCTAGCTAAAAGAACCTATCACATGTCCACAGTTTCCATTGGAGATTTGTGCGGTGTTCACAGCACTCAGAAGAACAGCCTTGCCATAGTTAGTAGCAGATGAGCAGGTGTTTGTTGAAGCGATATAGCAGTATTTGACGGATGAATCCGCGAAGTAGTACGTCATAGCACAAGTGGAACTTGCAATGCAGCTGACACAACAATCGTATGCGGAATTGGTGTTACCAACCGTCAGTTTCTGGCCGAGGATGTGGGTGAACTCAAGCGAGTAGACGTATTTGCCTGCGGCGGAGCCGTAGTCCGAAGAGAGAGGACCTTGAGCGATGTTGTTTGTCGCACAGGCTGCGTAGAAGGATGTGGTGGTTGTGCCCGCTAGAACAGTGGTAGTGGAAGTAACTGTGCTCGTTTCACCGGGAGCAACTGTTGTCTCGGTGATGGTTGAGGTAGTGCTGAAGCTCAGTGTGGTGGAGACTTCCGAGGGAAGAACCACCGAGCTACTGGTAATGGTGTTGGTGGTTGTCACTGTGGTGATAGGGGTCGCAACGGTCACAGTAATAGGTGACCCAGTGACAGTGGAGGTAGTCGTGGTCTTGATGATGTTCTTCTCGTGGCACACGACCGATTGGGGATACTTGTAATCATCCACCCAAGGAGAGCAATCATCATGCTCTTCCAATGAGCGCTTGAAAGTAACAGAGGGAGGCAGAGTGTCTGCAATGGGAGTGAAGCCTGCAGAGGTGGCAATGGTGGAGGTGCTGGTCGAGATAGTCGAGATGACTTCAGCGACGGTTGTCGTGATGGGAGCAGGAGTTAGAGTCAATGTCGCAGTGTCAAACTCAGTTGAGGTTGTTGAGAAAGTATCAGTGATTGTATCAGCTGTGGAGGTGATAATAGTGGTTTCGTAGTCCGTCACTATCTCGGTCGACACAGCAGGAGTGACCGTCACGGTTTCCAGAGTTGTTGTGAGGACAACGACGGGGGTACGCTGATGGATTGTACGAGTGATGGTTGTAGTCGGTACCGACTTCACCGAGCTAGTTCCTAACTCTGTTCGGCAGGCGTCCGTAGACATATGAGCTTGACTACTGGCTGGTGGAGAGCTCGCCACAGGCGTGGTGGCTGAAGCCTGGCCAAGCAGCAGGGCTGCGGCGAGGGTAAAGCGACGAATGGACATTTTCATATTTCACAAGATGTTCTTAGGTTGGTCCAGAGAGCTCAGCTTGGTTGGAACGTCCTCGCACTAAATAGTTCTCCCTTTTTTGTTGGGTGGGAATCTCGGCCGGCTATTTTCACCAGTATGATGTAAAAGTTCAAGACAAAGTGCAAACAAGCGAGCGGGGGCGTCAATGGCGTCGATAGTCTATCTCACATCCAGGGGAAAACCCAAAGAATTGGATCGCTTTGGCCACGTTAGCTTAAGTTTTAGGTTTGTTGTTGTCGGCGTTCCCCGTAAGGCGAGTAAGGAAACCCTAAGCGACAATGTATATACGAGGCACATTTTCTCTCATCTGTTTCGTCTTGGAAGTTGGATTCGTACACTCTTTTTGCATTCCCAGTCCAACTATCAGTCATTCTTTTCTGTTTGTTGGATCAGTCATTCTTTTTTGCTTTCTAATCAAATTTTGATCAATCGTTCAATCCTTTCGGTTACGGTCAAGATGGGTTCTTTTCTTGTTCGAGGATGGATTGTGGCCGCATTATTTCTGCAAACCAGTCTTGCCACGACACTAATTGCTGAGCCAACTGTGACTCCCACTCCTACTGCTGTGGCGACACATCATAACCATGACCACCATCACCATCACCATCACCATTGGTCTTATGTCTCTAGGCCACTGCCTAGTCGCAAACCTTGTCTTGCTCGTTCTTCATCGGCAGTGCTCGCCTCTAGCGTGATCCCTACTCCAACTCCTCATCTGAGTAGAGTTCCTATCCCCTCGTCTCGGCCGCATTGGAGCCATACCCCTAGACCTCAGTCATCGTCTGTGGCTATTCAGACCCCTTCAGCACCTGTTTCTACTCCTGTGGCCAGTCCCTCCATCGTTTTGTCTGCATCAGGCTCTGTTTCAATTGGACTTGGATCATCATCTTCACAAATCAGCATCTCAGCGCCGGGCTCTGGTGACAGCACTACAATTGTCGCTTCTATCCCCACATCCACTCCATCTGGAGCACTTCAGTCAAGTGTGGCCTCTGGGTCCTCTACATTGGAGTTGACCACATCCACGGTCTTCTCTACTCGCACGGCTACTATCACTGCCTGCCCTACCACTATCCCTAACTGCCCTGCCCGCTCAAAGACAACATTCGTGACTACTGAAACAATTCTGGTATCCACCACAATCTGCCCTGTCACTCAGACTTCCGGCCCTACCCAGACAGCAGCTGCCTCTCTGTCCGCCACTGGAGGTGCAGGTGATAATGGCCGTGGAAACGGTAGCTCAGACTTCACAATTTCCACCGTCTACAGCACTCGCACTGCCATCATAACCGCATGCCCATCTTCAGTTACCAATTGCCCTCTGAGATCAAAGACCACACACTTGACCACCGAGACCTTGGTTGTCTCCACGACGATTTGTCCCGTGGCAGATGCTACCGGTACTAACGGCGCTGTGCCTCCTAAGGATAGTGCATCTCCTTCTGTCACCGAAGCCATTGGAGGTGGCGACAATGGCGCTTCCGAGCTGACCACATCTACTATCTTCGCTACCCGCACGGCCACCGTCTTCGCCTGCCCTGAATCTGTGACTGATTGCCCTCTGAGATCGAAGACCTCTCACGCAACCACTGAGACATACGCTGTGGCCACCACCGTCTACCCAGTCTACCCAGCCCACACCTCTGTCCCAGCTGGAGGCGTCAACGCAGCCACTATCCCACTGACTGCTGCCAACCCCCAAGCTACCGGTGTTACTGCCGGATCCCAATCTGGCTCTGGAGGTGCAGGATCCGCCTCGGATGAAAGCACTATCCCACTGACTGCTGCAAACCCCCAAGCTACCGGTGTTACCGCCGGATCCCAATCTGGCTCTGGAGGCGCAGGATCAGGCTCGGATGCAGGCACAGTTCACACCACGACCATCGTCGTTGAATCTTGCTCCGACGATGATACCTGCACCGGGTACATCAACACTATCGTGGTGACCCAGACCAACGCCGCCAAGCCCACCGCTACTCCCGTTCTGCACACCCCATACCGGGGCACTGGAGCCGGAGCTAGCGGTGCTGTCTCTGCCTCCTCGACGCATTTGTGGTTCCCCAGCAGCCACCCTAGTGGATTGGCCACAGCTACGATTTCGACTGCGAAAAGTGCAGTGAGTCCGGTGTACACCGGAGCTGCATCTGTCGGTACTCAGTCGTCGATGATGCAGGTTGTTGGTACTATTATGGTAATTTTGCTGGCGGTCTATGCTTAGGGATTAGATGGGAATATGTAACTAGATGTAAAGTGTATGTTGTCTTGGTAGTTTGTCTTCACATTAATATTTCATCGTTATGTTCTGAATGAGTTTACATCAAAAGGTCCTTGAATCCATGATGCGAGTTTACTGATTCCATTCCTACATACACATGCTCAGGTGCAGCTCGATTTGCCGCTGCTGGGTCCTCTGAATAGCTTGTGTCCTTATAGACTAGGAATACCTTCCAAGGTAGTTCACCTGCTTTAGATTAGATGCAATTCCTGCGATGCAGGCTGGGTAACATAACCGTAAGAATTATAAATTTAGCTTTGATACTGAATAGAATTGTCGTTAACTAGTCTTGAACAACAACGCCCGCCTGCTGCAAATGACCCATTTCATCTCATTCAAAAATTCCAACAACTTCAACACGTACAAGGGTAAATTTAAACTCACTGTATCACATTATCAATTGCTTGTAATATTACTGCTAAGGCATCAGTGTTGAAAGTGTGTATATTTACGATCATGTGGCGGCACCATGGAGGGAATAATGCTGCTCCAGATATGATTTTTGGAGAACGCAGTCTTTAGCTCAGTCTCTTTACAGTTCAGCAAGGCCATCAACAATCCACAATATATTATAAGTGATAACGAGGGTATATACAAGAAATTCCCAAACAGCGGTGCAAGAGGGTTCAAAACATGAAAACAAATACAGGTCAGCTGGTCTAAGCCAGTGCTATATATCACTCAGTCAATGAGTGCATAGAATAAGTAATCGACGCATCGAGAATCTCCCTACGAAGCTCCGCTTCCCAGAGAGCCATAGGAGACTCCTGCACGCGGAGCGTCAAACACGAGAACAAAAACTCACTAACGCGGTACCACGACAAAGAACCCAACCGATTAGCAACCTTCAACATGCGGGCCGCGAGCCACGGACGCGCAGCGGGCGAAGTAGCAGTCGGGAAGTACTGCGAGAAGTCCGGGAGCTCCTCTACCGGGACCGCGGAAGCAAAGCCATCGGCACTGGTGGGCCAGCCATCAAGAGTGCCGTCGCTGCATTCAATCAGAGTTTGGAGCATGGCCTCGACAGAGCCATTCATGCCGACTTCGCTGTCGACCACAGACTTCTCAATTGTGTCGAGGAAGATCGCTGCGCGCGCGGGGGTGTTGCGGTAATCCCACATCGCCGCATTGAGTGTCATCAACGCTGTTAAGCGGGCGACAATTTGTTTCCGGTTGTCTGGGGTGGGGAAGCGGGCGCCCGGGGGCGCCGCGAGGATCTGGTGGAGGATGGATGTTTCTTCGACTGCTGTGTGGCGGGTTATGTATGATGATTGCGGGTTGTCGCGATGGTATAGGGCGAGTTGTTCGCAGCGTCGGAGGAAGTCGAAGAATTCTTCGCATTGGAACTTGATCTCGTCGGCTGGGTTTGCTTGTGGGTGTGCTGGGAGCAATGTTTGAGGTTCGGGGCTGGGCGAGACTTCTGAGAAGGCTGATGAGGTGGAATATGGTGGGGATGGCATTGAGCGGGGATTTGAGAAGGGCTGGGGCAGTGTTGGTAGAGACTCAGATAAGACTGGGGCTTGTTGGTCGTGGTCATAGAAGAAGCTGGGCCCGGGGGTCTCGTATCCTGGCAAGAGGTAGTCTTGCCAGTTGATCATCATGCCGATGCGAGTGTTTGCGAATACAGCGGAACCACCACGTGCTCGTATCATCTCGTGTGCGGCTCGCATGTGCACCCGGCTTATTTCCTTGTGGCCTGGTCGGGGATTGCAGTCCTCTAAAGCTGCGGCACTTAGACAGGAAATAATTGCAGTGTCGGAGATGTCATGGGGGTAGTCGGCGCGATGCTCCCGGAGTGTGGAGAAAGTTCGATCTCTGCGAAGAAGAGGATTTGGAGTTTCGCCTTTATTGCAAATCATTAGCTGCATGTACCGTAATGGTGATTTAGAATGCGGCGGTACTTTTCATTGTCTCAGGCACAAAAGCCGATGTATAACCGTTGTTGGCTATGGGGTACCGGTATTGGGATCCATAGGAGGCTGGCATATCGTTCACATAGGAGTCAAATATCCTGTGTCCTTCTCCGTCTAATGATATAGGGACAGGGTTGAATGTATCGGTGTGTGTATCATTGGCCATAGTAGTTGGTGATGGTATGAACTGATATGGAAGAGCGTTGGGTGACGGCCATGAGAAATTGTCGAAGTATAGATCATGACTCGGAGAACCTTGTGGCTGTATATCGACAAAGCTATCCAGTGGGGGAGGGATATCCTGAGAGTGGGCAGAGGATGGTCGACACGGTGGAAATGAGGGCGGATCGTTGGATTCGATCAACGGGGGCTCCGGCGGGATAGCATTCGAAACAAACACATCGCAGCTATCCTCGACATTGAGGTCTTCTTTGCGAGTAGATTGATTTCCGGTTGATCTCCTTGCTCGGGGTTGATCGTTATTTTCACCTTCTGATTTCGCTTTCTTCTCTGATCTTGGTTGCGCACCCCGATTCTTCTTGGGTCTCCCACGTTTTAGTCGCGGTGCCTCCTCTTCACTATCACTTTGGCGAGCGCTACATTTCTTGTGGCGCATATATTCTTGCATAACATGGCGTTTCACTTGGGTTAAGTTGGTTCGCCTATTGTTCGTAGAGTCGATGAATTGCCACCGCACGTTGGATGCGTCCGGCGCATTGGTGGCGGTCTGATCAAGAGAGGTTGACATCTTCCTGTAATTGTCTAGGTAAGGATAAGAGAAACAGATAATTGTAATCAAAGCACAGGAGCCCTTCTTCTCCTTGTGGGGTAAAGGAAGGACAGTATGGAGAATGTTTCGATGGATATAATCAATGGGGCGAGTCCAAGGTCCCTTAAATGGAAAAGGACCCAAGAATAACCTATGATCTAACGTAATAAGGAGTATAGTACTGCACGATGGAGGTAACTCGAGACAGGGCATTAGTCGGGATAACATTCTCCACTCATGGTCTTTTGACAAACTAGACCAGACTGGAATAGCGGTCGTTCAATATGCTAGTCAACACGTGTGGAGGTCAGCGGTGCAGGGAGTCAGAGACCCAATACGGAATAGATGCGTATGAGCTATGCAATAGCTTGGGGGCCAAACGCACTGGTATATACAACTTGTACTATAATAGAATTAAGACCCTGACCTGGGCTTCAGGGTTGATAAGATCATCCCCTGAGCGGGCCGTGACCAAACCAACTTCTCATGTCCTCCATAATAAGCTAGGTTTGATCTATCGAGTTCACATCTTAGAGCACCTATGTTGTAAATAGTCTCCGCTATGTTACATGGAATCATCAATGCTGTGGTGGGCAACCGGCATTCTACCCGGTCTACGGTCGAACGCCCGTGAGTTACAGATTGAGAAGGATCGTCATATAGTTCCCTCGCTTAGATAAATAGCCTTTCGGATACCATGCAGTCTCTTGTAATACTGCAGAGAAGCACACGTGTGGAGAGAACGTGTCAATACGTTTCTTAGCGCCTCGGGGGAGCTCCGTCCGTTGGTGTCTTGGCAGCCTAATCGAAGCATTGCATGATTTTCCCAGCTAATTTTGATTTGACACCCGAAAATCCTGTTAGGGGTCGTGCACATAAATGAATACAGAGCACGGAGTACTCCGTACTCAGACTAATACTCAAACTGCATTTTTAAGTGGGGGCTGAAGGGAGATCTCTGCAGGGGGAATATCGGGGGAGTTTCACAACTTCAACGGTGAGCTGCTGGTGCTATTATTATCTGAAATTGCTGATCATCTCGTCTCTATTGTATTATAGGTCGCTTAGTTGCGTTATAGATTGGCGATATTTATCTTGTAGCTGTGCCGCGATAATGATGCAATAGCAATTTAAACGTCCGAGCAAAGTCCAAAGAAGAGTTAACACACGCAGAAGCTCTTCTGTTGACCGACTACTTCAGTGCAGTATAAACATCGGGGTTATAAAGTACTACAGAGACTATCAAATTCAAACTCTAAGCTCTGGATATATCAGACTGAAGTTTTGGAAGTTTAAACTATGAGACTATTCACAATCCTCCGCCCCCACGATGGCTCTCGCGCTTACCACATGCCCTCTTGGGCATTCTTTCAGTCGATCACCGGCAAATCTTCGCTATATTTCCGGAATATCCGTTCTCCACAAAAAGAAAAGATTCGGTTTTCGGTGCCGGATGTGCGCCAATCCCATCCTATTGAGAGGTAATCTACAGAACATGGCTGGGTTATCGAGATTCGACCCACCCATGAGGTACATCCTCTAGGCTGTTAGTGTGCTCTAGGGAGCGCCTTGTGGCTTCAAAGATACTGTACTGATCAAGACACACTCTACCCAGACGAATTTGTATGAGCCACCCTTCCACAACAGTTTCAGCGTAAGACAAAACTTCGCCGGTGGTTCCTCCGGGAGTTACCTTAACCGGCAATGAAAGGCAGTGGAACCCTAAGCTATGCAGGGCACTTTCACCAATGATGACATTCCCCATCTGAACCTTGCAAAGCACAAGGTTCATGATCTCCTCGTCGCTTTGCCCGTCACACGACATACTCTCGGGCAAATGCACTGTAACCCAGCAAAAATCGGGTACGTCGTCGTGTGGATCTGCGATTCGGCCCCTGCCGTTCATGAATACACTGGCTTGAAGTCTAGAACTGGATGTCATTCTGTAAGTTAGTACAGGAATGCGATTGTTGTTTTTCTTTTTTTCCTTTTCTAATTTTTTCTTCTTCGATTGATTGATGGTTGAAAAACTGCTCTCTATGGATTTTGAGAGAAACGTGAAGGCCCTGAGACCTTTTATTCGTTGAATACGAAGACAGTTCACAATGATTCTTTCTGGTCTTTGACATGGCTCCACAACAATCGGGTCTTTGAGAGCCTTGTGGATCGAGTCTATATACAGCCGATTTCCCCTTTTATCTATCGACAAAGGCATTGCTCGTTCTTTGTTAATTCACAAACGATGAGTTTGACATAGGTTTTTCATAGTCTAATCTATTTCTTTTCATTTCGTTCATCTCATCAATGTAGGCGATACACGTTTCATCACTTTGTGCTGCGTACCCACAACATCCCTATGATACTAGTTCGACATACTAGTCTAGATTTGGTACATCGGCGATGGATTTTATCTACCCCCCGTGCATTGTTACCACTAATGTCCCACAAAGTGAGATCCACAGCGTCATTTACAATTTTAGTGAGTACCTTTACGACACTAAAGATCTCGGGTAGAGCCGATGTCTCTCCTATCTTTTTATCGGCTACTCCCGAAGCCAAGCTCCCATTATAAGGGCGGGATGTGATTATCTTCCGGTGTTGGAGTACGGTGCAAATGTGTCCAGGGTAAATCCCCACTTATCGTCGCCGAAAATCGTCATGCAACGCACCCTTGATCCGGCCATAAAGCAAAGAAAGCCGGCCCCATCACTCTGCAACTTGATCTAACGGCACCAAATCGAAAATAGCGATTGAAACAAGATACACATGTATTCAATATTAGTTATATGGGAAGTGAAGCATCTACTCTCAGTGGCCATGATCGCTGCGGTGCCATTGTGGGTAACAACAAACCAGCATCTGCAGGTCGGCTAGCTCGATTTTCTTTGTCCCGCTTCGTATTTGTCAAAATAGCCTGTCTAAGGTTTTGAGCACGGGGGCCAAAATAGCAAATTGTTGTGCAAATTAGCGTGGGGTCTGTGTGCGAGCTGGGAGAGGATATCCTAGCGAGGTTCAAGGAGAAGTAAACAGCCCCCACGCAGGATATACAATACAACGTAATCATATTAAAGAGCATTTCAAAGTACTAGAGGTAGGTCAAAGCTCCGCATATTGAGGGGAAAGGACTGGGCTACTCCGTAGAGGTGTCGCAAAGATGTTCGGAGCTTAGATTTAGCCTGTCCCATTCCCCTACCAGTGTAAAATTTTAATGTATTTTGGTTAGCTGGGCACTTGGTCGAACTAGTTCAATTTAAATGAGGTTAATAGATAGGATTAATCAAAGAGACCCTGGAAGTGGCTTTGCCAACGGTCTGGCGTCTCCCCCTTTCACGTTGGCGTCCTGTTGGCTGTAAATTTCCACTCAATTGTGATACAGTTCCTATTGTATGTTGATCATCTCAGAAAAATAGAAGTCTAGCCTGATTAGGGAGGTAAACCTCAAACACACCTAAAGCTTGGCATCTACGAGCTATGGACTGATTTGCCCTAAATTCAAATTTAAGCTGTGCCTATAAAGTACAAAGTACTCCGTACCTATAGCAGTTAGTTGCAGAACCTAGTTCCATAAGTACTTGCGCTACTCATGCATGGAACCATGTAGCAAACAGCACATTCTCAATCCCAATGAAGCTACCATAGACAAGGCAACTCCTGCTGGAAGAAGATCATTTACTTTTTGGTCACACCTGCCTAGTTCAGCAAGGTCGTCTGGCTTTGGGACCCTCTTTAATGTGCCCGTGGATAAGTTTCACTCGAACTATTGGCATCATCCTTCAGGGCACTCTAAATCAATATGCATGTCACCTGCTGATCATTTGACTCCTGTGCCTTACATCCGGGAACTGTCTGGTACGATTTTTACTTGAAACGTCTCGCCACATGGTAGTCAATGGCACTATCCGGCCTTCCAAGAATCTTCGATTGCTGATCCCCAAATCATATCGCCGGAAGAAAATCGATCTGGGATCAGCGGCCAGCCCAGTACGACCGCCTAACCCATTTACCAAAATGATTACCCAAATCGATAGTCATGCTCCGTGACAAGTGCAGCGCAATGTTGTTCTTGTCTTTGGATTTGGGGTGACATATGGATGTGTATCATGCCTTGCTCGCTAACCTATTCGTGGGGTAGATTACCTGAAACAGTGGGAAGTTGATCATCCTTTCTCATAGACTTGACAGCTGTGCCAACATTTATAGAACCATGGTGAAAGCATGTTGCCGTCCCACTCATGCTTGAATGCGTTGCTGGAATTCGTATGCAGCTAAAGCTCATAGCAAGCATCTCCTCGGCTCTCTGACTTTTAACGCCAATTGAAAATCTAGCTACAATTCTTTATTCAGCACATGAAAATGAAGGCACAGGAAGAGCACAATTCGACACATACGTCTCATGGACGAAGGTATATATACAATGACGCAATGAGAGGCTTGGAGAATGACGGGGTACATGGTGCATGTGATTGATGTTCTAATGAGCTTTGAACATTTAGGACCGAAAGGTAGTGTAAAAGATGCAGCGTCGCTATGAGAATTGCGGGTTTCTAGTCTCTATTTGCAGGCGAGGAGGGTGAATGTTGCCAGATCTCGCACTCTTCCCTACACCAGTACTGGAAAGCAGACACCAATATTCTCTTGCTTGTTTGTTGTAGAGATCTCTGGCTGAACAAGTTAGTCATAATCAAATTTCAAAGTAGTTCGACCCAAAAGTATCTTTCTCTAGTGACTACCCATGGAGGTGTAGAAGTGAAGTGGGAGAGATGAAGTGGAGTGAAGTCGAGGAAGTCGCTGTCGCGTGTCTGGGATCTTCTCACCGCCTTCGCGCTCAGTCCGCAACTCCGACATTGTTCAATCCAGACCTCAAGGCACTGGACATTAAATCAAGCTGGAATCAAACAATCTGTATGTTCAAGGGAGGTTTTCAGATTGCTTCACTCTCATAGCCATCGACCAACCGCCCCCAGCGAAGATATTGGACCAGACCCTATCTCTTCGATCGGCGGTGGGATCGCGTCAACCCTTCAACCCGCAAGAATTCAACAGTCAACATAAGACCACCGAGAGCACTCTCCCAATAGGAGAAGTGGGGTCGCGCAGACTAGGAAAATCCAGAAAAGTCTTCTGCAAGACCGTCCACCCTCGATGCAATCCGCATAATGTCTCCGGCAGTCTCAGTGGAACTTATCTCGGTTTAGTTTTGCCCGCGCAATCTTCGCTCGCATATCTGAACCTCACAAGAGTCCACACAAGCTTCATTTGGCACAAATACGAATGGGAATTATTCCAGAGCTGCGTATCTCGAACCTGCGCACAATATCCCCCTCCACCCCACTCGTGACAGTCATGGCAGAGATGGAGGCGGCCGCCGGCGCAAACCACGTGAACGGTTCCGCGGCCACAAAGTCCACAACCAACCCCTACGAAACGAACCCTGATCACCTTCCTAGCGATGACCCGTTTCTTTCCCAGAGTGCGCAGTATGGACGCCACACACCTCGCGCCGACGATTTCACCCCTCGCTTCATGAACTGGTATCGGTCTGATCCGGCCGTGGACTCGTTCTGGGAGAAGGTCGCGCAGCAATACTGTACTCCAGAACACTCACTCAATATCTCAGGGCAGAGGGAGGCATTCGCGGCCGGAAGTATAATCATTTGGGTAGACCGCGAACTGGCCGATGGAGCGGCGGCTGAGGGTTACTCATCTGCGAATGCGAATGAATTGTCAGCCGCGCAGAAGGCAGAGAACCCACTCAGAGAGATTGGAGTTGCAGTGCCCGTTGTATATTTTTGCGGGCTGATTGAGGGGAGGAACGTGACAGTCGAGTCCCGCATTGCGGGCGTCTCGCTGGAAGTTGCGTGGAGGTATCTTGACACGGAGCAGATTGATGTGTTCAAAAACCAGTGTCGCCAGATCCTCCAACTACTCGGAACCATCGATTCCCCCCAAGACGAGCCGTCCTACATATGCCGTGAACTCAATTCCCAAATTCCACCCTCTGTCGACACTCGCGAACGAGATATCCTCTTCACAGAAAAGAGCAAGGAGGAGGAACTGTCTTTGACACACAACAACTTAACCCCGAGCAATATCATTGTCCAGGATAATCGGGTGGTGGGAATTGCTGGATGGCGACAATGCGGATATTTTGGCACCGGCAGAGCTAAGAAGGTCCACCGACTCTTCAGGGATCTTGGGCCTGCGTCTCAAGATGGCGTGGTGGGTTCCGAGAAGAGTGTGACTTGGACCGACCTCTACGATGGTGTCTACGACCCCGGCAAGGGCATGCCGCTCGTCGCAAACCAAGATACACCCCTGCCGTCCGTCAAAACCGAACCTACAAGCTCTACACTCGACAAATTCCCAGCTAGCGACGACTTGGACACAAATTCACTGGGTCTCGATGGCACGGCAGACTACGCGAGATCCAAAACAGTAGCAAATCTCAAGCACGAGCTGACCTCAAGAGCGTCATCGTCCGACCGGTCCTCCCCAGCAAATTCCATCAAAGCAGCAAACAAAAAGCCCCCGACAACCACCAGTAAAAAGGGAACTGCAAAGAAGCCTGCTGCCAAGAAGCGCAAGGTAAATGACCCGGACGCAGACAGCGTTGACGGGCGGCGTTCCAATACACCTGTTTCCCGGGCCAGCAAAACACCCGCCAAGAAGCAAAATTCTGTCTCGATAGCAGGGTCACCACCACCCGAGGAGAAGAGAAAGCCACAGAAGAAAAAGAAGAAAGGGCCCAAACCAGCCGCTGCCCAGGAAGATGACGACTCCGACAGCTTTGACGAAAACGCGATCTTCTGTATTTGCCGCCGACCTGATAACCACACATGGATGATCGGGTGTGATGGCGACTGTGATGATTGGTACCATGGGAAATGCGTTGAGATCGATCCTCGAGATGCAGATCTGATCGAGCGGTACATCTGTAAGTGTCCACGAGCAACGGCTCTGTTCGATTCCAACCTAACTTCAAACACCAGGCCCGAAATGCGCAAGTGAAGGAAAGGGATGCACAACATGGAAACCGATGTGCCGACTGGTCGAATGCCGGAAACCGGCGCGTGCCAAGACGAAGCCCCCGAGCAAATACTGCTGTGATGACCACGGCCGGGAATTCATGCGTCAACAGACTCAGAAACTTAAACATCGTGCCCGTCAGGCGAATGGCCTATTTGAAGACCTGGGTAGCATGGGTGGTATCCTTACAGCCGGAGACCTGAAAGCAGCCATTATGGGGGTGACATCTACACAAGAGTTCCGCAAGCTCGGAGATCGCATCATCTCCCCACCACCACGGATAGACGAGAAAGAAACTGCCGCGGCTGGAATCAAATCTGAATCAAAGCCGCAGAGCGGCAGATGGTTGGGAGTCGATGTCCATGCCGCCAGCTTGGAATACTCACCCGATGAGATTGCAAAGATCGAACAGCTGCGCACGCAACGCGAGGCTCTCCTTCATCGCAAGGAGATGCTTGCTGCACGCACAACGTTCCTCTCGCTTCTCAAGCCGCGCGCCAAGGGCGTAGTGGAGAAACTCAAGCAGCACGAGCCGAAGGGCGGATGGAAGGATATCTGTGGCTTTGACTCGCGGCTTTCGTGGTCCGACGAAGAATTCGATGAATGGCGACTCTCCGACGCTGGAAAGAAAGCTCTCGCGGAGGGAACAGCTGAAGCTTTGGCTATGAGCTCCTCGGCTGGCACCGATGCAGACGGGGACACGGCGATGAACGGCGACAGCGATGACGATATTTCATTCTGGACGCGTGGTGTTTGCACTAAGAAGCGCTGCGAGAGACACAAGCAGTGGGTCAAAGTGCAGCAGCAGGATATACTCTTCGAGGAGGAAACGGCAGAGCAGGACCTCGCCAGGTGCGAGGAGGCAGCTCGATCTGTGGTGGAGCGGGGTGTGATGAGACGATGGGCCGAGAAAGATAATCAGGCTTGAACGCCGAAAGGATTTTCTCGAGGATCTTCCATGGCCAGCCAGATTCCACAAAACAAAAGCTTGATACCCCTTGGTTGCGGAGAGGCAAAAAACAAAAGGCTCATGGAATGGAGTTGGTATTTTGCAGATTTTAATATAGCAGGATGATAGTGGCCGTGTTTTTGGGCCAATTGCATACAAAGCGGTGCTTTGCAAGGGGCGGATCTGTCATGTTTGAGATTTTTTTTTGTAAGAGTACGAACAATTGCATCGGGATCGATCAAGGTCATCTTTTTCTGACAACGACTTCATGGCAAGTGGTATCTTCATTGCTCATTCCATATTCCCCATTTGCCTAGACTCGTACCAACTCGATCTTTGATCACTTCGAGTACTTGAGCTCCTCTAACATCAGAGAGCAACAGATGGGTATCGATGCCTTGGTCTAGCGTCTTCATGAGCAAGGTGGGAAACAGGGACGGAATATCCGAATGGAAGATGGAGTGGATGCCATCTTCCAGCGGGTGCCTCGCAGCACTATAATCATGGGTAGTAGCATTTCCAGTCGACGTCTGATTTTTATCCCACTCCGGATTCATGGTTCCCAGTCCATTAGTATTCACAAGGATGATCGAGAGATAAGAGGCGTGCACACGAGACAAACGCGTCAAGGTGCGGAGTGTAGCTGTCAAAACTGCCGCACCTCGAGCTGGGTTGGAAGCACGAATCACTCCTTCGGTTAAGGTATCGAGGCCTGCAACGATGAGGACAATAGGAGTTTCGATGGACGGGCTTGCTTCTGTCGAGTTTCTCTGTTTTTCTCTGTTTTCTTGGATCTCATGCAGCGATTCTGAGACCTTACCGATGGCCTGTGCGGCATTGGTGAAGTTGTGTACGGGAAGTAACTGCACAGAGTCAAGTTTACGGATTGCATCCTCCCTGGGTAGACCAGGCTGGTCATGGGAAGAAGACTGCAGCTCATCGAGTAGAGTCCTTGGAGCAAAAGCCTCGAAACTTCGTGGGTGAATAATGAATGCGCTCGGTTCAGATGATGGATGGATATTTCGCAGTTGGTTTGTGAGAATGCATCGAGGAACCTACGCTGATATTAGTCTTGTTTTCAATGTACAGCGAGTGGCATTGAGGCAGTCATACCTGTCCGATATACTCGTTGCTTTCGTTGCTTTTCATTCGCAGCCTGGAGAAGCCGAGTACAACCCCGCACCGAAAGACTGCATCTTTGGAGGATTGGATACCGTGCTTCCAATCATTTTTGAGGTTCCAATCATTTTTTTCGGTTGTCTCATTTGAAGGAGCTGCATTTTCCGTTGACTCTGATTGTCGGAGTAGAGAATCAGCAAGGACCGGGAATGCAGGCTGTGCCGAGTAAACATTTGGTGTGCTTGCCATGGTTCCCTGCATACAAAGTCTTGTCAAGTTGTTATGGATCCGATATCTGAGTACAAGTAGAAGAAGCGAAGAGCGAGTGGTGGGGACAAAAGCGAAAGTGGATATCCCCCGATTTGGTCTAGCCTCACCCACGAGCTTCCCTCTGTTTGTCTGCATATAGTTGTAGCTGTTTATTTATAGAAACGAGACTTTCTAAATATTATTTGCTTAATAGCCTACTAAGTAGACGATTTACGGAATAGTCCAGATCCATACGTACATACAGTAATTAAAGATGATCACCATCTTCACGACTCCAGGCTTTCAAATCCTTGCTATTTGGAGTCGACGTCAGATACATAGTCCGTTTTCCGTCGCTTTCCTCTATAATCTTTTACAGAAGTAGGTTCAACTTCTAATTCATATGCTTACTCTACAAACTTATTGTAATGAATAGGCAGTTATAAGATTCGCTTAATCATTGCTCTTGATCATTAAGAAAAGTTGCATGTATTATGATGAAAATAATTAAGAAAAAAAAGTTAAAAATGCAATTATGTGGAAAAATGTTCAAGCTCGCCTCCAAATTCCACGTCCATCATGCAGCCAGCGCCCATCCCCAATGACATCGTCCAAAACGGCTAGCAAATCCTGCCTTATGGCCTCCACATGGAGGTCACCGCATCTAAACTCTTCCAAGCAGGGCAAATTATTCACTGTATACCCTATCAGAGAGTACGATGTTATGAGTTCCATCCACGGATCGTTAGGGTCCATGGACCCTCGTTGTTCAAGCTCGGTAATATGACTATGTTGAGGAGGAGCCAACTGTACATCAAGGCGTCGCAGACAACGCATCTTCACGACAGCATCCAGTACAATTTGCGAGTGATTGTAAAATGGAAAGACGGCTGTGTAGGAAAAGTGTTTGAGGCCACGTAAGAGAACCGGCATGTCTATTGGGCGTTGAAGCGCACGGGTTGATCCGCGTATGCCACTTGTACCCCATTCTGCAAGAACTGACGGGACACAGGAAAGGAAGTACTCGTAGTGGTTGTATGCTTTGAGAGAAGATGACTCGTTAAAAGTCATCGAGGTCCATGGTCGGGATGCGAGAAGACTAGTGCGGTTGTCCAGGTCAGGCAGGTGTGATGGGTCACGAGGTTTGCATTCTCGTTCCAAAAGCAAGATTTGTAGAGGCATATCAAATGCCCAGTGGTGTCCATCATTGATCGGGCTAGCCAAAGTGTTGCCAATGAAGACTGGTGACCCGATGACTAGAATATGGCTAGGGTCTAGATAGCGGAGGACTTGGCGCCACCAAAATGGGTCGATCTGACGATCTGAGGTTTCATCTGCGATCGCGACGAGAGATGTTACATGTTGACAAAGATCTGATTTGGCTATGAAAGAATGGAATTTGGGTTCATCATGGAGGTTGAGTCGGACATGAGTAAAGAGTTGAGGCCGCACAAGTTGAGATAGGCGCCGTGAGCACAGTTCAAGATGCTTGAGGTCTTTTCCTGGAGATTGGGTGAGCTGCAGGCTTGGTGTATGATGGATTTGTCCAAATGACGGTGGCTCCGTAGATAAGTAGGAGATAATCTGGTCTAGAAGCTCATTGGGGAGAAGTTCCAAAGGAGAGGATGACACAGACATGGCAATTTGCTCATGTCAAGGGCCTCGCCCCACATTACTAGCAATTGGAAATTCAGTACGGAGTTCTGAGTACTGCCTTGTGGCAGTGTAGCAGAGTGCACTAGTAGACTAGATGGGAGTAGTCGTCGGCTGAGAGAATCAAAGTGAAGTGCCGGGCTTCCCCACTCCAATCGATAGGCTGTCTCCACTGGACTCTTCGTAATCGGTGACTAAGCGGATGATCTTTCCAAGGGCTTTTGCAACGTAAGAGTTATTGTAGTTATGGCAGCTCTGTTGAAAGAGAGGATTGGAAGAAGGATTGAGGAATAGGACAATCACATAGTCAATGTTAAAGCGACCACCGAAAACGCAGAACAGGCAACCTCATGGTCCGTGCACTCCAGTAGATCCGAGACTTGGGCATGTCGAGGCCTATGTCGGAGATCAGGAAAATTTTCACCCCTGCATTGTCATAAGATCCTATATATTCAAATCCTTTGTTAGGTATTTGGTATGTGCAATCGCTATTTGAAATGGCATTGCTACCCTAACCGCCCAAAAACAACGGGGATATCCGCAAGCTACAAATCTAGGACAAGGAACGTCGCGGGCAAAATCCGCCCAAAATGTGGAGAGCCTCAGTGTTTTGCTGTGGGGCAATTCCTATCACGGCTGGATACATTGTAGAGCGCCCCGGATGAGATGCCAATGGGCCGTGCCAGGCCCCTCTTTTGTTTTAACCGTTTCACAAACTTCCTCTCTTTCTTCTCACATTTATTTCTGGTAGATCTTGAAGGTAAGATACTGTCGCGTCTCTATGGAAGCAACGCTCATCATCTCTCGCAGTCAATCTACATACTCCATTCACAATGGCTCCTCAACTTCACCAGCGTCCCCCCTTCCGCGCAGAGCACTTGGGCTCTCTCTTGCGTCCAGACCAGCTCCTGGAAACCAAGCTCGCTTTCGAAGCTGGCAAGATCCCCGAGTCGCAACTGATCGCTTCCGAGGACAAGGAGATTAAGGCCATCGTTGAGACACAGCAGAAGCTTGGCTATGCCGCTATGTCCGACGGCGAGTACCGTCGTCACAGTAAGAGATCTGCAGAGTGATTGGACGAGTGGCGTTGACATATATAGTGTTCTGGGGTACTTTCTTCCCCGGTTTGGATGGATTCGAGGAGGTCAACAATGTCGATGTGGATGACTTCCGTCCCTATGCTCCCGATATCGCCGCATTTTTGGAGGCCGGCCACAAGCCCGGCGAGAGTGTCATCTGTACCGGCAAGATCAAGCACGTTGGTAGCACCTACATCGACCAGTTCAAGTACCTCGCTGCCCAGGTCCCTGCCAACGAGGTCGGACACCTGAAGATCACTCTTGCCGCACCAAACTGGTACCACCTGCGCTACCGCGAGGGCAAGGCTTACCCCAAGTCTGTGTACACCAACGACGAGGACTATTTTGGCGACATCGCCAAGGCCTACCAGGCCGAACTTCAGATCCTGTACGATGCCGGCTGCCGTAACGTCCAATTCGACGACCCCAACCTGGCTTGTAAGAGTGTACCCACGCAGCCAAATATCGATTGACCAAACTAACCTTTCGCTCAGACTTCTGCTCCGAGAAGTTCCTCAATGGATTCAAGGAGGACCCTTTGAACGTGTACTCCGCCGATACCATGTTTGAAAAGTACATCAAGCAGTACAACGACTGCTTCGTGAACCTGCCCACCGATATGCACATCGGTGTTCACCTATGCCGTGGTAACTTCGTTGGCAGCCGACACTTCTCCGAGGGTGGCTACGACCGTATCGCCATCAAGCTCTTCCAGGAGCTGAACGTCCACACCTACTACCTCGAGTACGACACCCCTCGTGCCGGTGGTTTCGAGCCTCTCAAGTTCCTGCCCACTCACAAGAACGTCATTTTGGGTGTTGTCACTAGCAAGTTCGCCAAGCTTGAGGATAAGGAGGAGATGAAGAAGCGAGTTATTGATGCCGCTCAATTCATCGCTGAGGGTAACAACATCTCCCTCGATGCTGCGCTCAACCAGGTTGGTGTTAGCCCGCAGTGTGGTTTTGCTTCTCATCGTGAGGGCAATGCTATTGACTGGGACGGCATGATCAACAAACTGCAGCTGGTCCGTGATATTGCCAATGATATCTGGCCCAACCAGGCTTAAACTTGATGTTTGAGCGTGAACAAAAGGACACTTTTCTGTCCAATTTAAAAAAATTCAATCAAGAATGCCATTCTCCTCGTTACTTTTCAACAAACATGGCAGGGTTTAGGATTTTGGGGTTTTACGGTGTTTCTTAACTAGATACCTTGGGCGAAGGTGATGATGTTTTATTTGAATAAGCACTTGATATTTTTGAACACAGTTAACTAGCTTCTTCTTATTTCAAACCTTTTTTCCTCCTCTCGTTGTAATGAAACAATCAAATAACAGACTTTGCCTGCTGATGTGAAACGCGAGGCGCAGCACCGGCATTTTGATTACCTCCCAATATCAAACAGCCTGCATCATAGACCTTGCCAATTCAAGCTTTTGTGGCATAACAATCTTCTCTTTGACCAGCCTATCAATAACACGCACAGTCCACCCCTGGCAATTCTCCGTAACAGATTTCCGATTCTCCGCTTGCGGAGGAAGCTCCTCCTCAGCAGCCTGTTTCACCAGCCTCGCCGCCCTAGCCTGTTCCTGCGACACAACAGCCAGGGTATAGACGTTGGAAGTAAGGCCAGCGTCAACGACGTTGATCTTTTCAGCCGACGGAGCATATTTCATATCCTGTGCATCTCCCGTGACCTGGTAAACATAGCCGTAGTCAGGCTCGTTTTCGTCGGCAAGGAAGAGTGCCCAATGGTTGGGTTCTCCGGGGGCTTGTTCTTCTTGGACGAGGTAGAGATAGAGATGGGGGTTTTCTACGGGTGGTTTCAACTCCTCTGGGTTGGAAGTGTCCTCGGTCCACTCCTGTGCACCCCTCTTCTTGAAGAATGTACGGCCATCGACTTCGCACACTTCTCTGAAACCCCTTGTCTTGATGGTGGTCCCCGGCGGTGGAAAGTCGCTCATCGTCTGGGAAGAATCAGGCATCAGTTTGGTATTTTGCCATGAATGCGAGCAGTCCTACTGATACCTGCCGTGTAACTTGCTGCAGATAGTCGAATTAGTTGAAGTTCTTTTGAACGTGGGTTTCGTTTGAAGTTGTGGTGACGAACCAATCGAACGTATCAAATATGCAGGGATGCCTCTTGGGCTCTTTATCACATTTCTACGTCATTCAGGCACCACTATTGAGGAAGAGATGCACACTGAAATGACTGGATCTCTAATTGCCCGCCAGTTACAATACAGAAACCTGAAGGATTCGAAATAAACAATGTTCTCGGGCAAAACATCAATGCTTTTACAGAGATATATTTTAGATTAGCCTATATCTACACATTATTTTAGTGTGAAAACCCTTTAGACAAAGCAATTTAACTCAATTTAGTATGCTAAGTCAATATACATCTCCTAGCACCGGAGTAGAAAGACAACGGTTTACTCCGCCGGTCCCTCAATGTTGCCCTCCTTGATATTGGAGCTCTTGTGGGTGTGCATGTTCTCGATTTTATAGCGTGGCTCGTCGTCTGAGGAGCTGCGGCCCCCCAAGTTTTCGAGAATGAGTCCGACGCTTTTACTGGTCCTGGATTGTGCGCCTTTTGTATTTTGTTAGAAGTTTGGTTTCCTGGACATTGATATGTAATAATGAAAAGGGTGTAGCATACCGCCGACCGGTTTGTAACTAACTTTGTCTCCTTCTTTGTAGCGAGGCATTGGCATTGTTGGGTTGGGGCCAATGGAGGTAGTGGTAGTGCTAGGGGCAGTGGCAGATGTGAGAGTTGTGAACTTGAATATCCCGAGATGTACTGAGACGTGCCAATTTGTGTAAGCAAATAGAGTAGGACAGTCTTTAGATGTTGGTAGATATAGAGAAGCTCTTGCAAGAGTCAACTCTAAATTATCGTTCTATTTATATTTATCCAAGATGAGGGAACAAACTTCCGCTATCGTCATATTGAGGTAGCAGGAGAAACAGCTGACTGGGTTGGAATTGATCCATGGCTATGTAAACATCTAAATCCAATGCGGAGGTCGGCTCCGTGGAAACGAGATCGGAATTTGATTACGCACTGTGATCAGAAGTATGTCATTTGTTTCTATTCTCAATAGTTAATGCCAGAACTTCTCTCCTCCGTCTCCGATGTAGCGATTATGTATATCAAAAAGCGCATCCACAATTGACCAAGGTTATGCAAACAATAACGGTCGAGAGCACAGTGAAATTAAAGTATTAAATTGGACCCAACAAGCCCATATAAGAACATAGGGGATATCATAGAAGTGAAGATAAACAGTGGGAAAAGCAACGAGATAACTAAGGCCAACAAAAGAAAAGACCAAGGAAAGAAAAGCCCAAATGCTGCGTCGCCTTGTCATCAGAACACCGACATGAAGAGAAAAGGGAAAAACACTTGATAATGCGAGATGTTGTACAACGAAGCTGCTTTGGGAGAGCCTCTCGAATTTACAGCGGTGCATCTTATTTCTGGGGCTGGGTCTTGACATTGTTTGAGAGCCAAGCCTAGGAAGAGATAACATGGTTAGCCTTGAAATTCCAAGTAGATAGATCCAGGACACGACTTACAAGACCCTCGAAAATACCTGTTCCATCTGTTGCCACACTAGGCGCAACGTACCACAGCTTGTCCTTGAGCTTAGTCAATTGAAGCTGCTGAGTAACTTCCTCCGGGCTCAAGTCTAGAAAGTGGGTCAGCGGACAGATTCATTAAATTCCAGGAACAGGAGATACGCACGGCCAGGAATATCTTGCTTGTTGGCGAACACCAAAAGCAGAGCATCCTTCATTTCACGATCGTTGATGATCTTGTGCAGTTCCGATCGAGCCTCCTCCACACGCGCCGTATCGCTGGAATCAACCACGAAGATCAATCCCTGTGTACCGGAGTAATAGTGTCTCCAAAGCGGTCGGATCTTGTCCTGGCCACCGACATCCCAGACATTGAATTTGACGTTCTTGTAGGTCACGCTCTCGACGTTGAATCCGACCGTGGGGATAGTAGTCACATCCTGGTTACTGAGTTTAAGTTTGTAGAGAATTGCTGGAAGGAATGTTAGCCAATCTCGACCGAGGTCTCTACAAAGGTCCAGAAAACACGTACTCGTCTTTCCAGCAGCATCTAAACCCAACATGAGGATACGCATTTCCTTGGTCCCGAAGATCTTCCCCATCATCTTAGATACTTGTGCACCCATTGTTGCGGAAGTTGACGCGGTGTCGGACGTGCTCAGGAGCTGTTTGGCGGAATATCAACAATTGTGACCCGCGTAAGAATTGCGGGTTTGGTAGGGGGTTTGGGAGGGAGAATGAAAGACACCAGAGGTTTCCGTACAAAGTGACTTTGATTTAGACAGCGCCGCCAACGAAATGATTGAAAAAAGAAAAAAAGATGGTGTGTTGGTGCGTGAGGATCTTCAATCCAATTTCCCTGAGGCGGGGGAACCTAGAAAAGGGGCTTGGGCAGAGCTTACTCATCACGGCCCGCGGCCACGAGGTACATCCATGGATGAGGCAATTTCATGCTCGTGTTAGTTTCATATAGATTACCCTCAACCTTGGTTTATCCAGTGCCCAATCGATGCCATGGAGAATGGAAGTACATGTTTCAAAACACTCTGATGTTATTAAAATGACAAAAGACATAACCGTGGTTGTGGCCCTCTCAGCTGATGATCGGCATCGGCATCGGAGGAACTATCACTCCGATGGTACATAGTTCAGCATGCCACTCGCGTCTAAGATACTCAATGACACTTACATTTCTGCTACATACAAATCCAATGCAGTCAGTGTTTTAACATCTCATTGTATAAGGCAGCACCAATCGTTTTGAAGCATGGTTGTCGTGCCACTTTAGATCCCCGTCCATCTTCAGCTTGTGGAATGTCGTTACGTCATGGCCAAATGAAGTCACACAGGTGGTTAACATACATAGCTGATAGCTTCTTTTTTTGACTCCTTTTCTTGGTATAATCTAACGTGTTTGAAGTTCCTATTAACCATGCCTGGCGAAGGACACAAGTTCGAACGCCATGCCTCAGTCACGCAGCAGCGCCGACTGGCGTTGCAGTACGAGCGCAACGCTTGGTTAGGGCCGCCGTCAGATGTATGAACATCTTTAAAGTAGCAGCAAAAGCCACTGCTTGACAATACTAACAGTAATACTAGACCATCTACGCTGGTGTTTCTAGCGACTTTGAAGATCACTCCACATCAACTATAGCAATCGCAATCCGTGACACCACATATTTACTAGATTTCATTGAGAAGCAGTTCTCAAATGGTCAAGCATCCGCAGAAGAAGCCACCGATTTCATTATTTCCCAGCTGAAGCAGTATTCCATGCATCATCTGGAGAAAATTGTTGGGATATCAATGCCCGAACAGGTTGCAAAGCACTGCCCTCGATTATGTCCTCGCCTTTGGGCGGAACTCGATATTGTTCCATTGGTTATGTCAAACACAACTCTCATCGATAGAGTCAGCATCGAACAGCCTAGCGAGAGCCGAGACCCGAAATCCAATGGATGGAATGACAAGACCATCGATGAACAGGCTGAATCCATGGCACGAAAAGGTGTTAGGTTGGTTGGCCCCGTTCAACATCATAAGAGAGGTCATTGAGTCTGAGTGTATACAGACTGTTTGGACCGGAAAACACGCCTCTATTACAAGTGGGCTTCCTCGGGCTCGTGGAAGTGGACACTGCTTACCATGTTCGACTTGCGGACCTGAGTGATTTCCAGAAAACAGTCTCAGATAGAACTTGGACCGCGGTGCAACGCTACGCGGCTGAATTGAAAGAACGCAACGTCAAAGTGGCATTCTTCAGTTCTACGCCTCAGGGTGGTGGCGTGGCTTTAATGCGGCACGCTCTCTTGCGATTCTCACATTGTCTAGGCACTGACATCAAATGGTGTGTCCGCGCCTGTACCTAGGTATCCGTGTCATTACAAGAATAACCACTAAGTAAATGCTTGCAGGTACGTCCCGAAACCCCGGCCGGGTGTCTTCCGGGTAACCAAAACGAACCACAACATTCTCCAAGGTGTCGCACATAGTGATGAGCGGTTAACGCTGGAGAACAAGAAACTCTTGCAAGAGTGGATTGAGGAGAATTCCAGGCGATACTGGACCCGATCAGGTGGACCTTTACTTTCACCATCAGAGGGCGGCGCAGATATTATAATCGTCGACGATCCTCAGATGCCAGGCCTCATTCCCATTGCAAAGAAACTTGCCCCAAATCGACCAATAATTTTTCGAAGCCACATCCAAATCCGAAGTGATCTAGTTGCGCAACCTGGCTCCCCACAGGCGGAGGCCTGGGAATTCCTATGGAATGACATTAAACACGCCGACTGTTATATCAGCCACCCAGTGAGCGCCTTCGTGCCACGAAATGTGCCCCGAGAGATGGTAGGCTATATGCCTGCAGCAACTGACTGGTAAGTGCCGAGAAGTCTGCTTTCACCTTTCATCTCACTGACTGGGACACAGGTTGGATGGACTGAACAAGACTATGCGGGACTGGGACAACGCGTACTACGGCCGCATTTTCAATGCAGCCTGTCGCAACGCGGACATGCCAACTATCCAATGGCCCGAGGGTTAGTAGCTGAACCAGCACCAGCACCAGCACCAGCGATTACCAGACGCTCTCAGTGAAAACTGACACAAAACAGATTCATACATCGTCCAAATCGCACGGTTCGACCCGTCAAAGGGTATCGTGGATGTGTTAGTTTCCTACGAGAAATTTTACAACAAACTAGTGATCGAAGCGCCAAATGTGGTCCCTCCCAAACTACTAATCTGCGGACACGGATCAGTAGATGATCCCGACGGAGGACACATCTACGACGAGATAATAGACTACCTGGACACCAAAGTCCCAGACATCCGCCACCTGATCTGCGCGATGCGAGTGCGGCCCTGCGACCAAGTCCTAAATGCCATTCTCTCCAAGGCCTCCATCGCACTGCAACTCTCGACATGCGAAGGTTTCGAGGTGAAAGTCTCCGAGGCAATCCACAAAGGCAAGCCCGTCATCGCCACGCGTGCCGGCGGTATCCCGCTACAGGTTGCGCATGGGAAGAGTGGGTTCCTGGTTGACGTTGGCGATACCGATGCTGTGGCCCAGCGCTTGTTTGAGCTATGGACGGATCATGATCTATACCTCCGTATGTCGGAGTACGGCATCCATAATGTAAGTGATGAAGTGAGTACTGTGGGCAATGCTCTTGACTGGATGTATCTGTCCACCAAGTTGTCGCGTGGTGAGACTGTTCAGCCCAATGGACGTTGGATCGATGACATGGCGTTTGAAGAGCTGGGCATCCCCAATAAAGATGATGAGCTGCGGCTCAAACGAGCGGTCGAGGTGGAGAATATGGGCTAGTTGTACTTTTTTGCTCAACTCTACCTCAACAATTAGCAACTATGTACACACAAAACCCGAAACCGTATACCATAGGAGGTAATAAATTGACATGCAAATCTATCTCTCAAAAACAAAATAACACTCAAAGTAGCAGTGGGGGGTATCACAAAACCAGAAAAAGAAAAACCAGAGAACAAACCGACCACCCTCTCAAGGCCGTCCAACAACCCGATACCTCTCCCTGGCCATACCCCCATCAGCGCCCTCAACACCATACCCTTCCCCAACCTCGCCGACAATCCTCGCCGGCTTCCCACCAACAATGCACCAACTCGGCACCACCATACCAGGCGGGACAACCGCGCCATCAAGGACAAAAGCATAGTCCTTGATGATAGCCATACTACCTACGACAGCACCCTTCCCGATGTGAACATGGTTCCCCAGCGACGCAGCCTCAACAACAGCGCCCTCGCCGACAAAGACATGGTCGCCGATCTTGAGCGGGTAGAACGAGTGGATGCCGCGGTGTAGTCGGCTCGGCGGACGCAGGATCGCGCTCTTGGAAATGTAGCTGTATCGTCCAACTGTTATCGCCACGCTGGGCGTGCTGGGGTTCGGGGCTGGTGCGGCAGGGTTGTTTGCGTCGGTGGATGATGGCGGCACTGTTGCTGTGCGAAATAGGTCGCCGCGGATTACGGCTTCGGCTTGGATTACTGTTTTGCCGCCCAGGATGATGTGTTGTGTGCCGTGGATTTGGGATCGGCGGGAGATTTTGTTTCCTGTGTCCTGTTTTCGGGTGGTTAGGTTGGGGTTGTTTTGTTTTGCGGTGGGTTGAGGGATTTGGTGTGTATTGAGAGGCTAAGGTGGGGGTTTTCTTACGGTCTCGATGTATTCGCCCTTTGCTGCTTTTGGAGGAGGCATTTTGGGGAGGATGAGGGGGTTTCCGGTGGTGTAATGCTTCAATTGTGGAGTTGGAGTTGAAATCAACATGCACAACTCGACCCCAGGAAAGTAGATATGGCAGTATAATCCGAAGGCGGTGGGGGCAAGCAACTATGACGATTTCAACAGACCGATTGCTGCGATCTTTTCAAACTGCTTGCTTTTTGTTAAAAAAATTTCTCTCTACTACTCTACTACTGTGCACTCGAGGGAAAAAACTGAAGCCAGTGAATTATTCATGAACTATACATTATACTGCTATAGACAAAGTTTCCACAAATTTCTGGATATCCCGGCAATGAACCAGATCGCCCAAAACAAAACATCCAAAAAACAAGGCATAGAATCGTAGCCGACCCAGAGTTGATTACCTCCACATAAAAAGGCATGTCCGCGGTTTGACATAAGTAACTTCAACCAACATACTCCAAAAAGGGGCAAATTTAGGAAGATCGGACCTTCTTCTGCTCGAAAGAACCATCCCAGTGCAGCTTAAGCGACATGGGGAAATGACTGTAAGCAGCTCCGTCACCACGGAGGTAAACGTAGTAACCACCCTCCTGGGGAATCTTCTGAAGCTGTCCCTGGGCACCAGGAGCACGACGGAGACCCTGCAGACGACCGACGACACGCAGCATAGCAACGAGCGCGATCTTGGTGATTTGCTCGCCGAATCCAGTAGTGGGACCCTGGCCGTGGTTGATATATGAGTCAAGAGGACGGTGAAGGTTGACCTGGTTGGGTTCGGGGAAGACGCTGGGGTCGTGGTTGGCCTGGTTGAAGGAGGCGAAGACCTGCTGACCGGGCTGGATGGTGTAGGTCTTGCCGTCTTGCTCGACGGTGACAGCTTCCTTGGCTTCGCGGAGCGCACCGAAGGTGCCGTTAAGGCGAATGGCCTCCAGACAGTAGCGGTACAGCTTCTCGTCTGATTCGGCGGAGTCGGTCTTGGCGAGGCTGTTGATTTCGGCCAGGTGGGCTTTGTTCTCGGGCGCGGTGTAGAACTCGATGATCTGGGTGAAGACCTGGCCCTGGCTGGGGACCAGACCGACGATTGTCGGGACGATGGCGGACCAGGTGATGTCGGAGGCGCTGGAGCCGGCTTCCTTCATGCGGCGGATGGCTTCTGTGCCGAACTCGCGGAGGGCGTTGTCGTGCGGGCGGAAGCTGTCCCTAATACCGGAGAAGAGTCCGCTGTTGGTGTCGGCCTTGACGGTGGCCTCGACGACCTGACCGAGCTGGGTGGAGACGGCGGAGGCGGCGCGGTTCAGAGCATACGAGCGAGGAGCGTCAACGTCGAAGAAGAGCGCGGAGAAGATGGTGGAAAGCATCATGTACATCTCGTGCTCGGTGAAGAGACCCTGGGGGTTCTGGCCGGTCTTCAGGGGAATGCCGAAGATAGTCGAGGCGAAGTGGACGTGGGCCAGGTTGCCGACATCGCGAGTGATGTCGACCTGGTTGATCTTGCCCAGATTGCCACCCTTCTCGGCAATCAGACGCTCAGTGATGTCCTCGTAGAAGGTCTTGACAAGCTTGGGGAACTCCTCCGTGTCGAGAGCCTTGCCGATAGCCTCGCGCTGCTTGGTATCGAACTCGCCCTTGCCGAAGAGCTCAGACATGGAGCGGGCCCAGCTGGGGCGGAAATCCCTCTGGTTCTCGAGGAGCAGCTTGGCATTCTGGTGAGAGGCCAGGTTTACACGAGGCTCGATGAAGGCAGGCTTGTCCCAGGAGTAATCCTGCTCGCGGCCCAGATCCTTCATGATGTTGCGGTTCTCGCTGGGGATGGTCATAGGATAGTGGGCGTAGATGGAGTCGGGCTTGTAGTGGTTAGGGAAGGCGCGTGTGGCCAGCTTGTAGAAGACACAGCCCTGGTTGATGTTAAGGTCGTAGCGGCACTCGTTGTAACCCCAGTTGGTCAGGTTGCGCGGGTTGTAGTCAATCGTGTAGTGACGGTCACCACGGACAAGAGCCACGGCATCGGACAGCACCGCACGAGAGATGGTGTAGGTCGGGGCGATACCGACACCAGGGATCATGGGCTCCTTGGCCTCCTCGGTGATGATACCGGGGTATAGCTCAATGTAGTCGGGGTGATCGTAGAGGTGACGGAGGGTATTAGCGATCTCAGGGTTGGAGTTGACTTCTTCGAAAGTGTCGTAAGGCTTCAGGCCGAAGTGCTTACGGAACTCGTTGAGAGAACCGACGTTCCATCTACGCGAAGCCTCGATACCAAGGATCTCGATGGAGCGCATGGCCTTGGGGATATTTCGGGGACCGAATGAGCTGGCAACATCCTCGGTGGCATGGGTCAGAATGTTTACCAGCTCTCCATCATCGAAGTACCCATCTTCGTTACGCTGCAGGCGGGCGAAGGTACGCTTGGCGGGGTCAGCGTCTAGCAAACCCTCAACCTTCTTCAGACCCATCAGTAACTCAGGCATGGAGACTTCCTCGGCAGGTTTGCCCATAAGGTCGTAGTATATCTGCTCAATCCACTTCTCGTCGCCCTGACTGATGGCCGAGTGCCAACGGTAAGCCAAGTTAAACTCGACAGAGCACTGGTTACCGAGACCGGAAGGAGTGGCACCCGCCTTCTCAGCCTGAGCACGGGGATCCAAGCACCAGGTGGAATTGGTACGGTTCAAGTTGACAATGGTGCGCAGGTAATCATACAAGGTGATGTTGATGTACAGACCGCAAGTGATGAGACGACCGGTCTGGAAGAGATCCTCATCACGCTTAGCCCAGGCTTTCTTGGTGTCCTCCTCGGACAGACCAGGGCGGGGCTTGCTGAAGCGACCACTCTCGTTGATCTCAGCTAGCTGGGTAACAACATGGTTGTGGAAACGGTTCAGCATAACCAACAGAACACCACAGGCGGCAGGAAGGGCCTGCAGACGACCCTCAGAGAAACAATCAGGCTTCAGCTTTCCGTCCAGGTGGGAACGGATCAGATCCTGTTGCTCCTGGACATCACCGTACAAAATGGACAAGTCAAGGTAGGCGGAGGTCTTATTCAAGTGCTGTTGGCGGTAGTCGGTCTGGAAGATATCTGTGTTTGGAACCAGCATATTAGCACCTGACTTGCAATTTTCCGCGGTGTTGACTTACCGTGGATAATCAAAGAGGCCCAGTCGAAGAAAACACTTGAGACCTTGTTGGGGTGCGGGGTGAACTCCTGACGAGCGAGGAGGGTATCAAAAATCAGACCAGCGTCGGGTAATCCGCTGGGCTGGATGGTCAGGGGAGCAATGGTGCGGCAGTATGGGGTATTAGCAGCTCCCAGCCACGGGAGAGTAGGGTTGTTGTTAGAGCCATCAGCGGAGCGGTACTTGAAATCGTCTCCCATATAACTATTCACATCGTCAGCGTCCAATTGCAAAACAGCAGTCTCCAATTGGGGGTTTCTCACGAGAGAGGAGGGTGAGGAATTGAGTTCCATAGCTCATCCAGGAATGCACTGGTGAGCTCTAGACGGTTCTTGGAGTTACCGGGCAAATCTGCGACCAACTGGATTATGCGCTCCATCAAGTAGGTCTTGTCATCCGTCAGTTCGCCGGATGCTTTGTTCGCAATTATGTCTTTGACGGTAGCGATATCACGGAATCCCAGCGCCTTGATATCATTGAAGAGACCGGACGATTTGTCATGCTTCAAGTAGGTTCCATCACTGGTCTGATTGGGCAATGGCTCATTCAAAGCGTGAATTTCTTGCGCGTACTTCTCGAATACAGCAACGACCTCGGCACGCTTCACGACGTGGTTTTCCTCCTTGGTAGAAGTGGACTTCCGAGTAGTTGAGACCTTGGAGGCGCGTTTGCTAATTTTCTCTGTGGGCTTGGGCTCTGTGTCACCATTGGAGTCCTTGGGATCCTTAGAATCCTTGGGGTCCTTGGACCGTTTGAACTGGGTAGAGAACCTCCTCAACATTGTGCAGAATAATGACACAAACAAGTCAAGAGGAGAAAGGAAATTAACGAAGAAACACACAGAGGCTATCAAGTGCCAGATCAGGGGGAATTAAATCAAAAGCTCGACGGTGCTCTTTCAAACGAGCTGCGCGAGCGACGCAAGTCAGCTGCAGGACTGTGGAGCGTCGCAGAGGTGGCGGATTTGTTATCGCCAATAGTTAATTGACTGTGACAGCATTTGATTTGATAGAGAGCAATAGGTCGATCTCTTTCCTCGGGCCTGAACCTGGTCTCTGTAACAAATATCCCAGCCCCGCATGGTACAAGCTCAACTCCCGAGTGGATACTCTATAGTGGACTCTCGATGGAGTGTCTCAATGTAGTAATTGACCATCATTTATAACTTTATATTCCTCAGAAAGGGGGATGTCTGTTCTGGCTTGTGTACTTCGTACAGCATAAAGAATACCTGAAAGCTCTGCTCAGGTGGGGATCGTATGATTCAACCTCATCCAACATGGCCGAGGTTTCTTGGCCTGCATGGCATAACCCGGAGGTGAGCTGAAAAAAGCAAACCAAATCTAACTTTATACATCACCAGCTTCGGGAAAGTAATCGGATAATAGGCCAATGGCCGGTGAAAATGCTGTAATACCGGACTACAATCAGCGGTGTACACTGTGTGTACGGGGTACGAGGTGATCCCCCAAACCATACTCCGTACTCCGCACCGAAATGCAAAAAGATCTCTAGATCAAACTAAATCGACACCAAGTGGGGGAGTATGTTGGGATTCTTTCTTTGCATTTACGAAAAAGAAATTCCAATGTGGTCGGTGGCTGGCTGGAGTGTTGGCATAATTTTATTCCATAATTTGCTCCAACGATGATGATGATGGGATGGGATATGTGGTAGTGCTCCTCCATGCTCCGTACTCCATAGGATCTGGGATGCAAGGAAGGTCCCTAATGTGATAGAGAAACAGATTGATCAATGTAAATCTATGTTTTCTTTTGTTTTGATCGTCGCCGACCCACCTATTAATCCACTTCCTATGGGATTTTAAGCGAACGGGCCGCTATAACTTGCACGAACCACATTGTGTCGTCTGTCATTGGCCGCTGAATCTGCCAGTCATCGTGAGTTATTCAGAATCTGATCTATCTGGGGCCATCTACTAGCATGGTCTTATTCTCAACCAATTCCACTAGCCTCGTGTCGTATTCCTCGGCAGAACGGGAGTTTCCACGCGAAAATGGGAAACCCTCTCTTTATCTTTGAAAGAACAAAGATGATCCTAAAACAGGAGTGTTTCCTCTTATCGATGATGTTTCAATCTCATAGTTCGGCTATAACGAACTACGGGGCAACCATTATCTGGGGACACGGTCACTCCCGCTTAGTATATATCTACCATGGGTGGGATGATCTATGCATAATTTCACCTCTCTCAAAATCAGCTGCCAGTTCAAAATCCCTTGTTCGGCCGTAAATCCGGATAGTCCATTGCCTTCCTTTTTTGGGGGGATATGAAGAGCAGGCTGAAAGTCCCACTTTTCTTCCCCTTCCCCTTCGGGCATTGACAATTCTTTTCAGCTTGGGACAGTTCCACACGGGATAATTCGTGGAGTCCCATATAGTGATGAGAGTTCCAAGGTTGTATTATCTGTAATCATTGCAATCACAGTGACACCTTGAGGAAATTTCTCAAATGTGAGTTTAGAGCTAATGACAGCAAAGACAGGTCCACTAGTGGGGTCGCGGTCCTGTGCCGTGAAGGACCACCAATGCGGACTCCGTAGTTCTCGATCGATACATGTACTATCACAAGCTAGCGCCAAAGTTAGACCCGATCACTCAAGACCGAATCAATGCAGCGGAACACCCTCCTACAACAGTCGTATGTTGTAAGAACGCCCCCTCTCACCCCTTACACCTCCTGAATTTTTAGTTACTAGAAGCTCTCCAAAGCTACCTACATATATGGGAAATGATCGACAACAATATCCCGAGCACCACCAAGTATCGTCTCTTTCCATAGGACCAGTGGTTTCTCGTGTATGGAGTAGCGAAGAGTAGAATCTGCACGTCTCTCTTTTAATCTCTGTTCAGCTCTCACAGAAATTGCTAATTCACACGCTATCCAGCTCCGGTCCGTGCAGCCCGCATCCCTCGTGTAGAATTTCTCGAGTCAGGTTCAGCCTGGTTTACAAACTCGCATATCCAGCAATTTTTACCGAGGTGTGTCCATTGGGTGAAATGCACTTCCGTTAGACTTGAGTAGCGTTTCGTGCAACCTGCACCCTGCACGCGAGTCACCGATTATTTACCGAAAAAAAGCGATCCCAAAAGCAAATCCAAAGGCCCATGTTGTGATGGCAATGCGCCAAGTCTGGTGGACCTGCCCGTCAACCCGCTCCGGTTTGACATAATTTTTTTTCACAAACCTGCAGCGATCGTCGAGTGGATTGGAGATTCTTGTCCTACAAACCCCCCTTCTCTGCTGGTGCCGATGTAGGGCGATGATTTGTGTAATACGTGCTGCACTCAGCTGCATAAAAGCGTCGTCCCAAGCTTGTGCCTTTCTCCCCTTCTCGTATATAGCCCCCCCTCTTCAGGTCTTATCAGGTGTGCCTGAAATTTCGACATTTCTTTCTGTCTGACCTACTGTATTATCATTCGGTAGCGTCATGGCTTATGAACACCAAGGCCTGTTGGGTATGCCAAAGCAGTTTGTGCTTTGCTTTGATGGCACCGGAAATAAGTTCGCTGGTGACGAGTCGGATAGCAATGTGCTCAAGATCTTTCGCGTGAGTGGGACTACGAGCCAAGCGTTTGAACCCGTGCTAAGAAGTCGCAGATGCTTGACCGCAGCAAAAGTCACCAGTACCATTACTATCAACCTGGGATTGGCACCTATGTGACCTCGAAGTCGCTGACTAGCCATGGCCGAATCCAACGTATCAAGTCCGCCTATCAAAAGGCCAAGGACTCGGCAGTCGGGTCTTCCTTTGACGAGCATGTCATGGGTGGATACAAGTTCCTAATGCGATACTATTCTCCTGGCGATGAGATCTTCTTCATCGGATTTAGTCGTGGTTCATACATCGCGCGATTTCTGGCAGAGATGCTGGACTATATCGGTCTCCTCGAAGCAGGAAACGAGGAGCTGGTCCGCTTTGCATGGAAGACATTTGCAAAGTGGCAGCAGCGGTCTGATGACTCGGAAGAAGAGCGCGAAGAGAAGAGGAAACTATTCGCATACATGAAGGCCTTCCGTGAGACGTTCAGTCGTCCTATCTCGCGTATCCGTTTCATGGGTCTCTTCGACACCGTCAACAGTGTCCCGCGCTTCGAGTCCGCGTGGATGCAGCGCACCAAGTTCCCCTACACGGCACGCAGCTCAGCTAAGGTGATTCGCCATGCCGTTGGTATTGACGAGCGCCGTGCGAAGTTCCGCCAGGATCTGATCTCTGGAGCGCGTCCAAAGGAGAAGAAGAAACACCGCCGTCGCTCCTATTTGCCTACGAACCATCTGCACCTCTTCCATCAGGAGCCCAAAGAGAAGGCCCAGGAGGAGGTGCCCGACAATGTTCCTGCCATTCGGGTCAATGACAACTCCGAAGAGGAAGAGCAGGATGAACAGAAGGCCGAACCTGAATTCGATACTCCCAGATATGGACCCAGCACCGGAGAGACATACTACCACACCGGTCGCCGCGGCTCGCATACCCAAGCATCACACACATCCTCGCGACCACCTTCCCGCGCCGATAGCGAACGCATGACAATGAAGCCCAACAAATACCGCGCACCCTCTCCCCGACGCAGGCTCGCAGTGCCCAAGGCGTCAATGGACGATATCCACTTGGTGCGAAGCAGAGAGTCCATCCACAGCATTCACTCGAACACCCTCTCAGTACAAATCCCCGTCGTCGAGATCGATTCAAGCGACGACGAAGACGACCAAGACATCCACGAGGTGTGGTTCCCAGGCTGCCACGCCGACATCGGGGGCGGGTGGACGCTCTCGGAGGGCGAGTCGTGGGCGCTCAGCCACGCGCCGCTCGTGTGGATGACGCAGGAAGCGCAGAAGGCCGGACTGGAGCTGGACGAGCGCAAGATGAAGCAGTTCCAGTGTCTCGAGGAGTACGACGGTGATTACAGTCCCATCCGGGAAGAGATCAACACCCGGCGGCCGAACCGGTGCGTCGAGCCTCATGCTGGAAACGATGATGCTTTCCGCTCCATGCCCGATGAGAAGGAGCGCACTGCTGCGAGTCGCGACTTCTGGAATGCGCTGCATGCATCCAGCACGAAGGGCCTGCTGCATGACTGTCTGATGTTTAACCAGGGTATTCCTTCTATGTCGGTTATCACGTGGCGCATTATGGAATGGTTGCCGTTCCGTCGTATGGATCTGCAGCCGGATGGGTCGTGGAAGCCGATTAGCTGGCCGTTGCCTCGTGGTGAGGTGCGGGATGTTCCGCTTGATGCTGAGATCCACGTTTCTGCTATCCAGCGCATGAAGGCGGATCCCAAATACCGTCCTGGTAATGTGATTGTTGGTGGTGGTGGTCGCGGTATACGTGTTGCACCGGAGAAGTATGGTATGGGTGAGTGGGTGGTGTTCAAGCATAAAGGTGATTTGGTGCGGGAGACTTATGTCCGCAAGAACATCTCCAAGTGCAAGGAGGGCGAGGAATAGACGAACACTTGAGATATCCCTGTCGTTCCTTTTCTTTTGTTTATATGCCATCAACTTGGTATTTTTCATCATTGTCTAATGGGTAATTTCGAGGAAATATATTATATGTTATATATCTGGTTCAGATCATCTGGCGCTATCTAGAATCCTGCAGTCAAGATCAAGATTGCATTGAATGGCTTGGTTCTTGGTGTCTTGTCTATCTACACCTAGCAAAAAATACGGAGTATTCGGAGCTGGTCGAATCGAATAGATAACCTTGGACTGTTTCAAGATCCCGTTCCCCTGTCTTGTGTAACTCCTCATGGACTACCACGTGGAGGCAGGTATGTCTTAGCTTTAAGCTTTAGAGATTTGGCACTACTACTGGGGTCTCAGTTGAGGGAGACCCGAAAAAAGCTGAGGGAGACTCGTTAGAACCGCCCCAAGCATAAAATAGGTGAACATTGCCGGTTTCTTAATTCTGGGATCTAAGCATTTCTTATTTGTGATTGGCTCGCAGTTACTCCTTTCTCCACCTTGGAGTAAGGCCGGACCGACGTATGATATAGGGAGAAGATGTGTTTAAATCAGATTTTGGAGACACCCAAATTGGAAACGGGCCGCTTTCTTCTCTTTCCAAGTATATTTCAGAATCCGTGCCCACTATATCCTTATTTACACTGTATTGGCCCCTAAGTATTCTGTGCAGCATGCCTCCCCTAATTCCACGTTGGCCTAAATGCTTTTAGAGCTGTCTTTGTACCTTCAAGGTGGGTGTCGCCTGGGTGAGAAATGGGTGAGCGCCGCTTTACGGTCGCGCAATCGGAGGTGAGGGTGAGAATCAGGGTGAGAATCACCCAAGATGATAACAAGTGCCAGCCCTAGTTGGAAAGTGTAGGAATGGTAGATTGATTACTCAGAACTATGTACATAAGATAAATGCGTCGCCCGACTAATTCCCTAACAACGCCCCTCAGATATTAGCTTACCATCGACGGACAAAGATGGAAGACAGCCTCATATTTGCGGATAATCGTTATGAAGCCATGGATCCTGTAGTAGCTCCGCCGCCGTACTTCGCTCTTCGGGTTTCCATTTGATCATCCGGTTGACGAAGCTAATAAACATCCTCTTTTCTTCCCCATCAAACTTGGAGATAGTGCTTTCAAAGCTAAAGTTACTAGGGATGAGGTCTTCCTTTTTGAGTGTTCCTGAAATGTAGTGTTAGTCATATATAAGATAAGATATCTAAGTAAAAGATTCACTTACCAGCAGCCGTGTAGAACATCGCTGTCCTCTTGCCACGGCTAACAAAGTCTTTAGGGGCAGGCCCCAAAAGCGCCGTTAAATACGAAATATGCGTTTCATCATCATAGGCTTCAACGGTGCGTGGATCAACTGATTCAAAGAGTGTTCGTCCTTCTAGAAAATCCCATAGCTTCATTCAACGGTTAGTTTATATATGCTAGTATATGTTTAGGGGGAGGGGGGGGGCAGCGTACCATAACTCCCAGACTCCATATATCAGCACTATACGTATACCCTCTGTCAAGGATAACCTCTGGCGCACGATATACCTCTGCCTGGATACAGCCATCCTGAAGAATATCACCATGGACTGCTAGGTCAAAGTCGACGACTTCAATCAGTCCGATGATGTCCTTTAGCGGTCCATAGTCCTTGCGGGATAGATAGATAATGCGCCCATCGTTACAATGCTTCTGAGGTAGTGGGTATTTAAACTCATCTCGAGCATTCTGGGATAAGAGCTCACGATCTTCCAGTCGTACCATGATATTGTCTGGCTTTAAATCTGTTACTTCTGAGTGAGAACCATATGATAACTATTATAAATAAGAATTCTTACCGGTATGAATGATATGACATTCAGTATGAAGATAATCAAGCGCTTGGAGTATTTCTTGGAGGATAATTTTGAAAATCTCCGGTGGCATCACGCGATCTTGCCATCGTTGGCAATATTTTCCTAGTGACTCACGTAAAGGTTCGAAGACGAGACATATATGATTCCCTGAGATTCCCTGGATAGGAAACGAGTCGAGTAATTTTCGAACGAAAGGCCAACCCTTATGTTGAGGGTTCGCTCTCGTTATATGCCGTAGAACCTCCAGCTCAACGTCACCAGCAGTTTTCCGTGCGTGGGAATTATTGGAGTTAATTTTAAGAGCCACATATCGCTCGTTCGACCAGCGCCACCTAAACTGTCAGTATTTACCTCAAAATGTGATTAGGCCAATACGAACTGGTGAAGGTCCCTTGCAAGCCACACACTCGATCTGCTTCCGTGGCCAAGCTTGGTCGCAATTTGATACCGGTCATTAAGTATTTCACCGATCCGCGCCGGATAAAAATATGCTGGTTCGTAGTAGGGAGAGTTCTCCTCTTCAATCAGTAAGGACGGGTCAATTCGGGAAGGAAGGGCGGACGAAAATGCCCAGGGCGACTGGCGAAACGCCTTAAAGGGATGCATGAGAATATTTGGAAGATTCCGCGTCATTATTCTGCACAAAGCCAAAAAGACTGACACAGGTTCATATGGCCTTTGTAGAGAGAAGGGTGTAGTAAGAACTTGGAGCGAAGATGGCTTGTTTTGGATCCCGTAGGCGGTGTAGTCCGAACTTCGAGCCTCAATCTGGCTGGTTGGGATCCCGTAGGCTCGCGCCGCAAGTGGGACGCGGACGGTTAAGGAGCTGGCTAGTCACATGTCGCATTATGTCTTGTGCATTAGCGCAGCGCTAAAAAATATGCGGGTTCCAATTTCTAGGGAGCTCAGGTCAAAATCGCGGCAAAGGTCCCAGCATCAAGTAACTCTAGACAAAAACAACGCCATGACCATCCCTGTCAAAATACGAAGCAGTTCAGCATACAGGGGCATAGTGTATGCTTTGAACAAAGTCTGTTGGGCATGTCTGATAGGAGCATAGTACGGTGTTCTTTTTGGCTCGTTCCTAATTTCACCATTAACATTTCTGCACAGAAAGAGAGCTACCATTGACAACGACAAATGGGAAACTGCTGCATATCCATTCTTCCACATCCATGGACATTGTTATATAAGAATGTCACAGCACAGGTTATGATAAGGCTTCTTTGCCTCCTTCGAGATCCATGTTCACTCTATGGTTGGGTAAATTATCCATCAAATGACCCTGTCCACAGTCGGCCTGATTCCCCGCAGCACTATACAAGCCCGTATCACCACCCTATCATCCCGAAGTATACAGATTGTTGTCACTTCGCATTTGCAGCTTAGTCTTCTTGGGCTTTGTTGATACTGTCCTTGGAGTATATGATCGTTCCATCGTGATATGCGTGGATGCGTGGAGAGATGTAAGTCGGTGGTTGTCTTTGAACACTTGCCCCGACACGCGAGGCTTCGGGTCTGCTGGCGAGGTGTGTTCGTTACCACTGAGATTCATCAGTACTCGGCAAATTTAGTAAGGCTGTGACACTCTCCGAGACATGCGCAATTTCCACCTTATCAGCATCGACTAGTTTCGGGTTCTTGGCAAGTTTCGCTTTAATACGATCCTCGTATTGGGAGTTTGAGCCCGTCCCATTCCATATGAATTCAAGGGAAGCGCGAGCTGTAGTCGAGAAGTTCTCCGACGTATCGATGACATTGCAAGCGAAGCTCGAAGATAGCGTGCGAGTAAGATGGAGACAAGATATAAGGATAATAAGAAACAAGTTGGTCGTCTTCAGGGCTGCATTGAGCTTTAAGTATTGCGGTGTTTCCATAGACTAGCCAAGTAATTTGAGCGCGTAACTCTGATGTACAAGTGGAGGAGTGCGTGTTGCCAACTAAGCATAAGCACTAAACAATGATTTGGTTTGATCTACGTAGTACATATGAAGATCTTCCAACTTTGAGTCGTCGGTTATCTTTAGATGAGGGCCACTGCAGTTACTAGCTGCTAGGCTACTGGCTCTCAGTTGTGTCAGGGGACAAAGGCTGATTTGGCTGGCCAGAGCCGGACCAAGCAGAGCTGCAACTTGGGGTGAGTCGCTAGCTAACATACCCGCCGGCCAA
Organism: Penicillium italicum; assembly: GCA_002116305.1. Classification (NCBI taxonomy): domain Eukaryota; kingdom Fungi; phylum Ascomycota; class Eurotiomycetes; order Eurotiales; family Aspergillaceae; genus Penicillium; species Penicillium italicum. Next base: position 25,738 of record KZ108136.1, on the reverse strand, counting down.
AATAACGATGTGAAAGTCGAGCGGGGAACCCTGTCTCCGAGATGTGAATATCGCGTTCAAAGGGGTTCGAGTGCTGTACAATGGCTCGGTCCCTCATAGCTCCTGCCTCTGCGGCACCTATCAATAGATTCCGTGATTGGCTGAGGTTAGTGAAACACTAAACCCCGTGCATTAGCGCGAGGCTGTCAAAGTTCTCACACTAAGACAACATCGGAGCGGCGTTCTCAACGTAAAAAGACTATCTCGCTAGACCGCGGGCGTAGCCTATTCTTGATTGGACATACAGCAGTTTGGTGCGTCAAGATCAGTGGGTGTGATATGCTGGAGGTAGGTAAATCTGCAACTAAATCAAGGGCATGAAGTGACCACCAATGCATTAGTGTGATCTGGTGACATGTTAACAAGCCACTTATAAGGTGTCTCGGAAGAAGCGCCCTGCGCCCCAGAGATAGGCGACCGCTGCCGGACGCTAGACCAAGTCAGCGGCTACGCTGGTTGGTAGATATTTGAGGATTGTAACAATGATAGTCATTTGGTGGGGTTTGGCCAATGAGGCTGGTAATACAGAGTCATGTTACCATGCCCCGTCTCGTCCCGTCCTGTCCCGCCCTGTCTTGTTCTGCTCGACCTCTCTTTTATGGTGCTCTTCTTCCCTCTCGTCTCGTCTCGCATCGTCCCATGCTGTCTTAATTGCGCATATCGAAAGATGGGTGAATCCGAGAGCCTGTTCAAAATCTGGTTCCAGCTTCGTTTGGAAAGTCAGCTATCAAGAACCCCTCCCATTTTACCTGATCGGCAGAATGGCCAGCTGAAAAGATATAGGACGGGACGGGATGGGACAGGCATGGGAATCATTACGAAAAAGCAATTTCTGGATAATAGTAATGATAAACCTGTAACGATTCGAGACTGCATCTAGACTCGCGGGGGCTGCAGCATGTACCTTTGTTACAACAGACGATCCGGGAGTATGGGGGAGGGCGACGAAGATATAAATGAGAGCAATATTCTCTTCCTTGTCCGTATTCGTATCAGCTTTTGACCTTGCTGATTCAACGTGGCTTTTTCATTGCATCAAAAAACTCCGACAAGCAACATCTATTCGAATTAGCCCAGATTTGCCTTCCTTCGAGCACAACATGGCATTAGAGACTTCCTCGCCCTGTCTCCAAGGCTTGACGCCTCCAGATAGCCCAATGAAAGGCTCGATCACGTCTCAAGCTACCGTGGAGGATCTGAAACATCTTTTTGACGTACTTGAGAAGGTACAGTTCAATCTTACCAACCGAGAACCTCCAAATACCCCTGTCGTCCAGAACCATTCCAAACCAGGCCCCGGTATGGTCCAACTGAAGCAATTGTTAGAAAAAGTCATCCGCAAAGGATATGCTTTAGCGGAGCCTGCTCAATCTCGCTTTTCTAGCAATGAGCAGGCAGAGAAGGCGTAGGTAGAAGATGGGCTTGATCTTGGAAGTCCGATCTGCATTATACCGGATGATTTCAAGTCTTTTAAGAAATGGGTATCCAAATCCTATTTCAAAACAGTTTTGGAAACGTATGAGTCGCTAACCCCCCTTTTCTAATTGTTTTTAGAAACTGGCTGACGGGGTTATAGTTATGACAAAGAGGCATATAAATATAAGATCGCTGAACCGACTGATAGTAGCGGTGTTCTAGACGACTATGCTGAATATGCATTCGTTATCCGTAAGCGTTTGGGTAAGTAATGTCATTACTAAATGATTAAAGCCGTATTCATAGTATTATCAGATCGAAATTTCGAGGAGGTGACGCAGTACATTAACATCAAATCGAAAGGCCTACGCGACATCTTACGTGAGGTGCTGTATGATATCAAGGCTATTAGCCTGATAGAGGACAAGCCATCGGTAATTAAGCCAGAGTATTATCACTTAGAAAATTACTAACATAGGTTTAGATCGAGCAAAACGTCCTTAACCATTTTCTTCCAGAACTCGCTAATAATACAGAAAATATCAACAACGCAGACTTAGAATTCCCATATCAGCATCTTCGTTTACTCATCGACCACCTTAAGTAAGCATATTTAGCTACCTCGCAGCGCCTTAAGTCAATATTACAGTACGGTCACATTACTTATGACCTTCTCTGGGTTCTTTTCAAACCGTGTTGTTAGGTTTATACCATATACTTTAGCATAAAAGAGCCGCGATATATTATATTCGATACGGGGGAAGAGAGGGTATAAAATAACGAGACGTGTTTAATCTCGAGTGCCGATTCCTAGACTATAACGGAACCAAGTTCGGCGAGGCCGGGATCTTTTTACGCGTTATAAAGTTTCGGGGGTCAAAGCCGATTGAGACCCTTAAAGCTTACCCTCTATACTACTATCCGAGTTACGAGCAAGTCTAGAAAGACCTAATCGGGAGAGGTTAACAGTTTCAGGATTTAGCCGGCTCATATATTTAGCACTATAAAGGCAGTGCATTCTTTATTAAAGTCAATATTAACGGTCGAGTAGCAGTAGATACGGCATTTTTTTATAAAATATAGCTAAATGTCGAAATACCAGGTTACCATACATGGTATAAACCACATGTGACCTCGGTGACTCGGCTATCCCATAACAAAAGTACGAGATTAGTCAGCTCTAGATCCCATACAGATTGTATAAATAGGGGATTTTTATCATTTTAGTTAGTTAGAGAATTTTATACCTATCATTTCATACCATATATTTCGTACTATTAGATTTCTATCAGTTATAAGCCCGGAATCGTTTAATTGATAAAGAAATATCACTACTATCGTTAAGGTTATAAATTAATACCGAGTTAATAACCTAAAAATACCGAAGTAAACCCCTAAAATCAAAAAATCGGAAATCTAATCATAATATAATCATACTACGATTAAACCTAATCGTAACTCGATCACGATATAATTAAAATAGTTCGTTATATTAATAGATTCCCTTTCCGCGGTAACTTCCTACGTTATCCTAAAGGATAAAGAGATATAGGATTCCTAGCTACCTTATATTAAGTTAATTACTATATAATATAATATATATGAGCTATATAACCTAGTATTAGAAGTAGTACTAAAGCTATTAGAAATACTAACCGAAGTCTTATTAATTAAAGAAGCTAAGATAAAATATAAAGATAACTAGTTTAATACTAGGAAGTCTCTTTAAGCCGATTAGTTAAATAAGAATACTACCTATACCCTAAAGAAAAAAGGGTTAAGCTAGGTAGTAGTTATAATTCGTACTATAGTTTATATAATATACTAACTATTTATTATTAAATATAAAACGCTATAGGAGCTACTAAGAAATCTATATATTAGATTTATACTAAAGAGCGATCCTATATATATTATTAAGCTTTAGAAGCGGTAGAAGAACCTAGAAAAAGGGTTAGATTAAATAACTAATATTAATAAATAGCTTATTAATTAGGAAATAGTCTAAACGTACTATAAGTAAGCGAAAATAACTAAAATAAATAATACTAAATCTTAGTTCTTAGATACTATTTACCTAATATTACCTAGCTTTTATAGCTAGTAGGTTATATACTTAGAGGATAAACTAGATACTACTTTTACTAAGTTTCTTAATCGGTATAGAGTTTATTAGAATAATATATATAGTAAGCTAAGCGCTTAGAGAGGTATCTTAAAAGTAGCTTTTTTAACCTAGTAAGGGTATAAAGAAGTAAAGCCTAGTAATATAAAGGTAAGCGATAAAGAATAGCCTTTTACGATAAGAAAATACCTATATAATAGGAAAGGTAGATATTACTTAGTATAGAGATATTAGGACTTATATAATAGAGAAAGACTATCTACCTTTATTATTAGTAAAACTAAGAAGTAAAAATAAGAGGAAGCTATAAAAGTAAACCCTACTTAGAAGGCCTAGATCGATAATAAGTAAATAAGAGGAGAAACGGAGCTAAAAGAACGGAGCTAAAAGAAGGCTCTATAGTAAGTAAATACTACCTTTAACGAAGAGGTATATAGCTTCTTCTCTATAAAAACCACTAAGTAAGCCCTAACTATTATTATATTAATCTAATACTAAGATATACTAGTTAGAAAGTACTAGATTATTAATACCGGAGTATAAATATATATATATAATAATCGGGGGTTATTTTTAACTTTCGAAAGCGTATAAAATAGTATCTAGGTTAGTAATATAGAAATAGCCGTTAATAGGGTAAGTACTATAGTTATCTATAGTATTAACCCTAGTAATAGAAAAGTAGTAAGAATAGAGCTCTATAATATTAGATACTCTCTTAATTTCTATAGTAATCTAATATCTTATAGATTAATAATAAAAAGGGGGGTATTAATAAATTTTAGGACTAACTATATTAAAACGAGAGAGGATAAAGCGGTATACTAAGTATACTAAGATTAGAAGCTTACCTAGCTTACCTAATTAGAAGGGCTTTAATACCTTAAATTAATACTAGATAACTTAATATTTACTACTAAGTATACCGAAAAGAAGAAGTTAGTATAGGAACTAAAAGCTAAAGTATTAATTTATTTTGCTGAGCGAAGCGAAGCAAATTACATTTCATTCATTTAAGTTAAATATTGGGTCTAATTCCCCGCCTTTTAGATTTGAGATCTGGCCTCTGATTGGTGGCAGAATTTACCCGTCACGTGACTAGGGTAGGGCTAGGGTCACGTGACCTTCGGAATATAGGCCGTTTTTCCGGATACAGTCCGTTTTTCCGGATACGGTCCGTTTTATATATAGTCCCCCTAACCCTACGTATATCTACCTTCTTATAATGATTCTCTATCCTACTAATTCCTTATATTACTATACTCTACCTACGGACTCGGCCTATTACTACCTCTATAGCTATCTTTACTTACGTTAACTACTATATTATTAAGCCCCTATCTTAGTTCTAAGCTATAGAGGGCTCTACTTCCTATACTACCTATACTCGAACCTATATCGACTGCCGTACTTAGCGTAACGAAGTATTCCTTCCTAGTATCCTTATATAATCTACTATATCTAACCTTCTATAGGCGAATACCCGTAAAAGACGCGTCTAAGATATAACCTTAACTCCCTATAAGCCTTAGGTTTTACCTACCCTATACGTTAAGATCTTAGTACTACCGTAGCCCGTCCTTAACCCTACCTACCGTACCTATACTAAGTACTATATCTCTAAGCCCCTTAACTAATTCTAGAACTATCGCTAGCTAGGTCTACTTACTACTAAATACCTATAATATTATTAGGAAGCCCCTCTACCTCCGAAACTATAGCCCTTCGAGGTCTAGATCTAAGTATAGCCCGTCCTATATACCGATTAGCGGAAGTATACTATATATAGCGTTTCTAAGCTACTAGACTAATTCTAGAACTATCACTAGCTAGGTCCCCTAACTACCGCGTATCTTAAGTACCGCTAATAAGCTACTACTTAGGTTTATTATATCCCTATATTTTTTTATAGGCTAACCTTTTCCTTTCCCTTAGTATATAGGCCGAAATTCGATTACTAAGCCCTAAATAGCTATCCCGTACTTTATAGCCTTAACTAAATCCTATAACGTGAAGTAAAGAGAGTACTATATACGGTATCGTATTAGTAAGGAGGTCTTATAGATACCCCCTCTCCCTTAGCCTATCTTCTTATTAACCCTACTACTCTTATTGTCCCTTACCCTATCCTCTCCGAAACCCTTACTAGATTCTTATACCTAATACCCTCTATTTATATCGTCGATACCCTTATAACTATCCTCCTCCGAATACTACCCCTTATCGCTACTATCCTAAGTATCTTAGCCCCTTCGCTATATCCCTATCGCTTTACCTAGTTCCCTACTACCTCTTAGCTACCTACCTACTTCTCCCTTAGTACTATCCTAAGACTATACTAATAATAACCTTAACTCTAGGCCCCTAATAGAGAAGTAGTAGGCCTTAGTAAATAACTTCTAAGCTACCCTCTAAGCTAAGATAATAGAGACCTATATCTACTACTATAAGTATTAGTTTAATATTAAGTACTTAACCTAAAGTCCTCTTACTAGTATTTATATATAATACTATTATAGGGATAAAGCTAAGGATTTAAAGCCTAATCCTATAGACCGGACTTACTTTTATAGTCTATAGAATAAAATAGATCTAGGTAAAGTCCTATCCTTTCTCCCTAAATTAACGTAGGTTAAGGAGATACTAATCTCCTATATCTATATAATTATTAAGGTACGCTAGGTCTAAGGCTAGTAGTACTTTTACTATAGTTATATAGCGTATTTTCTTACTAATATCCCTAAAATCTACTACTATCTACCGCTTCTCCTTAGCGAGTTAGATATTATTATTTTACGCCTAGTAGATATAGATAGCTAACCTAGTCTTTAGTATTAGTTTACTTATAACTTTACTATTTAACGGTATATAGTTATATAGTAGCTAGATTTCCTAAAGTATAATTACCTAGGTTATCGCTACCTAATAATTAACTCTAACTAGCTCTCCTAGTTACTTATTAAATAGGATATCTTAGAGTAGATTCCTACCTATATATACTTATTTAACGAAGATAAGCCTTTAGTACCTAATATAGATAACCTTCCGGCCTAGGCCGATCTAGGCTTAGAGTATATTATTATACCTAATCTAGAACCTAACCTTAATAAAGAGGCTATCTTATATAATATTATTCTTACGGCCTACCCCTTACCTCCTACCTTATTACTATAGCTAGGTTTAGTACTACCCCCTAATCGCTATCTTACCCTCCTATCTATACGCCCTATTCCCCTCTTCGAGTTTAGTTATAGGTAACTAATCCTTTTCCTTACTTTCCCTATCCTCTTCCCTTACGGAGTAGCTAAGTTCTAATCCTCCTATACTTATACTATTAAGTTTAATAAGTAGATCTAGTATCTTATACGATATAAGTCTAGGCGCTTTACTTATTATCCCTAGTTTCGGTTTATAGTTTTTAATATATATATATAGTATACTACGATAGCCTAGGCCGATTTCTTTATAAAGAACTATATAGATTAGTAAATATCTACTAATAATCTTTATACTACCTTTAAGAATAACTCTCCTAAGGCCTAGAGCCTTCTCTATAATATTACGTAAGCGGCTATAACCTTCTAGGGTACTTACCTATTTTAGGCCTCCTAGCGCTATAACCTACTTATATATATAAAGAATCTTAGTTCGGTAAATATCTTTCTTACCCTCTCTACGGCTAATCTCTATTAGAATAACCTTATACGCTACCTCCTATACTACCTAGAGTAGCTTATAAGGGATCCGGCTACGTAATAGCGTATTATACGGACTAATCTATAGTAGAACCCCTATATTATTACTTAGTAGTTCGATATCTAATTCTACCTCTTTAAGGAGAAGGTACTTAAGTACCTTTTTAAGGTAAGTGATTTCTAGTCTCGATATAAGTAGTAGGGTTATAGTTTAATCTATACCTATATTATCTATTAGATCCTTAGTTACCTAGACCCTAACCTCCTTAATACCCCTAAGCTCTATACTATCTTTACTAGATACTAGGGTATATATATATCTATAATAAATCCTACCCCTTCCCTTATCGGTTAACCGATTTATAAATAAGCCTAGTTAGATCTCTAGTTACGGCCTAAGGATTAGTATAATACCTAGTAGTATCTTAGTCGCGTTATTAATTAGGTCTAGTATTACTACTATAGTACCTAATACTACCTCTATAAGAACTAAACTACTAGCCTTACTAACTACTATATAGGTTTTCTCTATTCTACCCGTACTAAGCCTATTTTAGAGAAGCCGCTTAGGTCTACTTACTATTGTCTCTAGCCTAAGTATAACGATATATACCTAAACCCGTATAATCTTATAATTAGTATTACGTAGCTAGCTAATATCGATATCGCCCTATATACTAGTACTAAAGCACTCCTTAACTACCTTTCTAAGTATATTAGTAAGTTAGAGTGCCCTACCTAGAGCTATCTAGATCTTATAAGAGGTATCCTCCCCTATATTAATATCTAAAACCCACTCCTTTTTACTATCCGGAAGCTAATAAACGCTTTACTCTCCTAGCGAGATTAGTCTACCTAGGAGGTCCTTTAGATCCTCCTTACGATCCCCCTATATTATAGTAGCTAGACCGTTATCTCTATTTAGTATTACCTATAGGATAAATAGGCTATAATATACTATACGGAACCTAATAACGGTATTTAGGTACGGAAATCGCTCCTTACTAAGTATTAGGAATATATCTTAGAGTATAGAGATATTATATATCTTAAGTTCTTACGCCGCTTTAATTACTTAAGGAGGAAGCCCTACGGCCCTATAATCCCTAACTATATTCTATTATATTAGCCTATATACTAGCCTAATATTATAGATTATACCCGCGTTAAGTTAATATTATATTACCCCTTCTAATATAAGACCTAGCTTCTTTAGCTCGATAGGATTTAATTTAATTTATAGTCTAATATATTTACTTACTACTGCGTAAACTATATATACCCTAAAGATTATTATAGCCGGCCCTTATAAGACTATCCTAAGGATTTATTTAAAGGCTTAGCGGCCTAGGAAGAGGATAAGCTACTAAGCTCCTAATAATAGTTAGTACGGTATAGTCCTAACTATAAGCCTAAGACCTATACTATTAACCTAGATAACCTTAGGGGACGCTCCCTTAACCGTAAATATAACTAGACCCTATATATAGACTATAACTCTAATCTATCTATCCCTCCTAACTACTAGAAGTAGGTAAGGCTTATAGATCTAGTCCTACTTATAGCGGAATCTAGTACTAAACTAGCTACTCTATAGGATAAGTAACGCCTATTTTTTAATACTATTATTAGTTACTTTTAGTAGTCCCTAGCTATCGATACTCCCCCTACGCGTATTAACCTCGATAGTTATACTAGTACTAGTAAGTTATATATCCTTTTACTACTCTCTACTACCCTTACTTAGATAGCGTAGGAGGTTAGGGTACTAGATCCTATTATATATACCGCCCCTACTAGAGTTACTACGTTTAATATTTAGGGCCGTACCTTATATTCGCTCTTCTATCTCCTATTAAAGCTAATAGGTAAGTATATCTCTCTACCTAGTAATATCCTTAAGGCTCTTTAGGTAGTTTTTCTTAGTATCCGTTACCTTATTATTAATAAGAAGTCTATAGTTAGGCTTAATATATTATTTTAGGTTAAGTAATAGTATTATAAAATATTCCTACGTTCCTATAGTTAGTATTTTAGTAGTTTAAGTATTATTATTATTAGCGACTTCTTTTAACTTCCTCTAGTCCTTTAGCGCCCGCTCTTTTCTACTACTACTCTATTTACTCCCTACTATAAGTAGGCCTCGGAATTTTATAGGTCGTTCGACTAGACTATTAAGCTTAATACTATTATACGTTAGTAAGGATAGGATAATACTAGCGTCTAGTTCTAAGCTATTTTAGACCGGCTCTATAAAGAAAAGCTTACCTATACTAACTTCAAACTTCTTACCTCTTACGTTATAGCTAATAACCTAGATAAGCTTACTACGTTTACTAACGCGCTTCGTATCCTACTAAGGCGCTCCTAGGTTAAGTAATATAACTATAATCGGCTCTAGGACCTTTAGTAGGCTATACTTATACTTATCGCTAATTATATAGGTATTAAAGCCTAAGCTACCTCTACTAAAGAGGTTAGGAATCTATACCTATTAGTCTAATTATCTATTAGTAGTCGCGTGATATTACTTAAGAATCTCTAGACTAAGTATAGGCTCGTTAACGGGTCCTTTAGTACTATTAAGGATTTAGTATAGCCTTCTAGTACTAGTAACCCCCGCTGTAAGCCCCTATATACTATCCTTATTAGGTTTAATAACTTTATAGGCCGCGGAATCCGACTAGACCACTCCCCTACAGTCCCTATTCTACGCTCTACGCGTAAATTCCTCTAAGGTACTACCTAATATACTTACTCCTAGTTTCTATTAGTATTATTATATACTATTACTATATATAAGGCCTAAGGTATTAGTATTAACTAGGTAGTCCTTAATATTAGTAAGAAGGCTTATACTCCTAGGATTAATTACGTTACTATTTTATATATCCGGACCCTTAATAGTGTCCTCTTTAAGTAAAGTTTTAACTTTGATTATATATAGCCTATAGCGCCCTTACCTACTATACTTATATATCTAACTAACTATATATAGTACCTTCTCTAGTATCTCTCGCATTCTCTACCCCTACTTTCTCCCCCTATTATACTCCTACTTTAACTATTACTACGCGGCCTACCTAGTTAGTTTACCTTATTACGGATTCTAGTCCGCTTACCTACCCTATCCTCGCTAAGCTTATTACCTTCCTTACGTAGGGTAACGGCCTCTAACTATACCCTATTAGCGCCTCCTTAATAGCTTCTTAACTATATAATATCCTCCCTACCCCTATCTACGTAGCTACGATCTCTATAGGGTCTTCTAGGTATATTATTACTATTATTAGCTCTTTCAGTACTATTCTAAATCTACCTAGGTTTAAAGGTTTAAATTATCTTACACTTTGTTATCTCCTTTCTATAGTTAGTTTATTAGATATATAGTATATTTAAATATTTTATCTCTATCTCTATAATATATCTCTATTATCCTATACTATATCTCTAGTCCGTAACTATATTCCTTTTTTTTTTTTATTCCGACTCCTTACTACTCTACCTATTTCTTAAACTTTATATATATCTTAAGTCTTTACTCGTTTCTACCTTACTCTCTATATCTTATTATACTTCTTATAACTCTTACCTTACCGTCCTCTATCTAAGCTTATAATAAGTGAAATTAATATTAGTAAGCTAAGTTAGATTATACCGGACTAAGAACCGTCCTATCGAACCTTTAGTTATTATACCTTAACCTAAACTATCTTTTCCTCCCTACCGTTATACTAAATTATCTATAAGTCTAGATATCCCTAGCTTAATTAACCGCGATTATAACTACGTATATTATATATCCCCTATTATAATTCTCCTTCTTTACTACTAATACCTTATATCCCCTAGTTATTACCTAATTCGGCCCCTTCTCCGCGCTATTATTAGTTATATTCTAATTTACCTCCTCCTTACCTTTTATATTATTTAATCCTCCGCTCCTACCTACTATTATATCTATTTAGCTATTAACTTATCCTAGTAGGTAGTCCCTTAATTATAGTCTCTTTACTCTACTAATAGTTCTTAGTAATTTCTAATTCTCTCTCTCCCTTTACCCCCTTAGCTAATATCTCGTATAGCTTTAACCGTTATAGTAATCCTATATAGTATTCTAACCCTATAGTATAGGAGAAACTTTACTAGGCTTTAATCTACCCCGATTCCCTATATATTAACTAGTATCTTAATAATTCTGGTTACCCTTAGTACTATTATATAAAGCTAGTAAGAGCTTTACTCTATTCTATACTTAGTTAGCGTTTTAGTATTATAGTTAACTTATCCGACTAATATACCTTATATATATAGGATAATAGGCTATACCAGTCTTATATAGTCGCTATTCTCTTAGAGTCTTAAGTACTCTTTTGTGGTATATATATAAACTACGCCTTTAATAGTAGTAGTAATTCTTACTCCTTCCGTACCGATATCCCCTAAAGTATTATAAATTACCTTATTACTAATACCCTAGGTAATAAAATCGTTATTCCCCTTTAGTATAGATAGTAGATTAGCTATATACCTACCGCTTATCGTTTAACCCTTAAGTAATTAGCCGTATCCCCTCCGCTTCCTTACTATAGTAGTATTCTTTATTAGCTTAGATAGTATAATACTCTTACGGCTATATCCCGCTTCTCTATAGTTAAGTAATTAACTATATTATTAAGCGTTTTACTTAAGGGAAATATCTAGGCTCTTATAGGAATCCTATCCTCTAAGCCTTCCCTAATAAAATCGCCTCCCTCCGTATCCCCTTTATAAACCGCTAAATCTATATTATTATCTAATAGTCCCCTTTATTCTACTCTATACTAGTCCCTAATTACTTAAAGGCTATATAATAATCTACTTTAAACCCTATATAATATTAGGGAGTAAATCGATATTATATATCGCCGCGTTCTTTAGGATCGTATAGTCTTAGACTTACGAATCTCCTAACTCTAAAAGGATACTTAGGAATAGGATAAGCTTTAAGATGATTCTAAAGAGGACCTTTTAATATAGATATTATAGTTTATAGACTATATTATACTATTTACTATATCCCTCTATCCTTACTTCGATAGTATAGCGATTAAATATTATCTTTATTAAAAACTAATCTATATCTATTTTATACGTTAGGGAATAATAGGTAGCTAACTAAAAATCTAACTAAATCATTTATTTAAAGTATATACTTTATAGATACGTATAAGATATATATAATTCCTTACTTTACTACGTACCTATAACCTATAAGAGGTTAAAGAGATATAGACGAAGCCTATATCTTAATAAATATTAAATAATATACCTATAATAATTCTCTCCCTCCTCTTACTCCTCTCCTCTCTTATAATACTATAGCCCTTATTAAGGGCTATAGTTCCCTATTTTCCTACCCCTTATTAAAGGTCGCTATTATCGATAAGCTATAAAAATCTTTATATAATATAGTCCCCTATCTTCTTACCCTACGTTAAAGCTCGCTAGCTTTAATAGCGCTATTTACTTAGTATCTTATAACCCTAATAGAACGCCTAAGTAATAGGACTAATAGAAAATATCCCCTTACGGACTTAAATATCCTATACTTCTATATATAATATAGTCTCCTATCTTCTTAGCCTACGTTAAAGCTTACCGGCTTTAATAGCGCTATTTACTTAGCGTCTTATAACCCTAATAGAATACCTAAGTAATAGGACTAATAGAAAATGTCTTCTTACGGACTTAAATATCCTATACTTCTATATATAATATAGTCCCCTATCTTCTTACCCTACGTTAAAGCTTACCGGCTTTAATAGCGCTATTTACTTAGCGTCTTATAACCCTAATAGAACGCCTAAGTAATAGGACTAATAGAAAATATCTTCTTACGGACTCGAATATCCTATACTTCTATATATAATATAGTCCCCTATTTTCTTAGCCTACGTTAAAGCTTACTAGCTTTAATAGCGCTATTTACTTAGTATCTTATAACCTTAATAGAACGCCTAAATAATAGGACTAATAGAAAATGTCTCCTTATAGACTCGAATATCCTATATTTCTATATATAATATAGTTCCCTATCTTCTTACCCTACGTTATAAGGCCCTAGTATATATATACTATAGCCTACTATATATACGTAGCGGTATACTAAATATAATAAATATAAAGAATAAAGCGATAAATATAGCTTAGATACTTATTTAGAAACCTATCTCCTTTACTATACTCCCTAAGTTAATCTAGTAAGGTTAGAGGACTTAAGTAATATAATTATATAGGACTACTATAAAGGATTCCGAATATACTTAGAGGGATAAGTAGAAGTATTAAATATATTCTTTTCTATCTCTATTCCTATTTTATATTAATTATATTACCTATAATATCGGTATATAATAATATCGTAGTATTACTATTAAATTCCCTCCTTTCCTATTATAATACCTATATAAAAGTTACTTTTCCTAGTATATTTCCCCTATTAGTCTTTTTTCCTATTAGGTTTCCCTAGTATAATACTACGTAAGCTCTAATAGTAGAAATCCTTTATAAGATCCTCTATAGGATCCTCTATATAATCCTCTTTAGGTTTTATATAATAGAAATCCTTTATAGGATCCTTTATAGGATCCTTTATATAATCCTCTCTAGGTTTTATATAGTTAAACTCCTTTATAGGATCCTTAGTATAGTAGAACTTCTCTATATAATCCTTAGTAGGATCCTCTAGAGGTTTTATATAGTAGAAATCCTTTATAGGATCCTCTATAGAATCCTCTATATAATCCTCTTTAGGTTTTATATAATAGAAATCCTTTATAGGATCCTCTATAGGATCCTCTATACGATCCTCTCTAGGTTTTATATAGTCGAACTCCTCTATAGGATCCTTAGTATAGTAGAACTCCTTTATAGGATCCTTAGTAGGATCCTTTAGAGGTTTTATATAGTAGAAATCCTTTATAGGATCCTCTATAGGATCCTTTATATAATCCTCTCTAAGTTTTTAATAGTAGAAATCCTTAGTAGAACTCTACTAACTACTTCTAAATATTAGCTATAAATATATATAACTACTATACTTAACCTATATTATACTATTAAAATCTTAGAGCCTATATCGTATACTCGTTATTATACTAAGACTAGATCTACGAAAGCTATATACTTCTAGACCTTAATATTATACCCTCGAATTATACTTATCCTATAAATCCTACTATAGAACCTATAGTTAATTATACTTATATACTAGTATACCTATAAGTACTCTATATCCGAAACGATACTTTAGGGCATTTATTATAAAGGCCTATAGAGCCTAATTATAGACTATAGTTATAAAGGAGTATCCTATATAATTACCGTAGAATATATAGTATATATATACCTTATCGAAAAGTACTAAACCGTTTATATTAATCGTAATTTTATAGCTCTAGAATAGGCTATCCTTAGTAGCGTACTACTTATAACGATCTATATTAGTAGCTATAATTCTAAAACGCTAACTATAAAGGGCCTTATAGCTAATAAGGTCTACTAGTATTCGGATATCGGATATACTATTCTTATCCGTATACTAGTTAACCTTAGGGTAGTAGGAATTATTAATACTACTAAGGTATATTAATACCTCTAAGAGTAGCTATATAGTTCCTATTCGGTCCTATTCCCTAAATTCCCTAAAGCTTACTATATTGTATATTAGTATATAGTCTAGAACTATAATTCTATATCCGTACTTACTAATCGGAACTAATAGCTTATTAAGTAGCTTTATATTTAGGTTTCTATCTAGTAGTAGTCTATAGAGGTTCGCTATAGATCCTATTAGTATCCTACTAAGACTCTCTATTTAGCCTATATCCGGTAACGTACTATACTCCTTAGTATTCCTATTAGCGTTTATTATAGTATTATAATTAGTAATCTCCTCTATATCCCCTCTACTATCTTCTCGCCTAATTATAAAGATAGCGTTAAACTCCCTCTCTAGCTAGCCCTCTATCTTAGTAGTATATAGTAATAGCTCGTCCGTTTAAACGGTTTAATTATCTCTTAGCTATAGTAGTTATTAATTACCTATCGGTCTTATAGAGCCTAAATAGAGTTAGTACCTTACCTCTACTAGCTCTATATACCCTAATTTTAACTTATATAGTAAATTATAGCTTTACCTTAGTTATAAGGGCTTACTCTAGCCCTAAGAGTAGGTAACGGTACTTAATAAGGAAGGTAGATATAAAGGGAGAAAGGCTATAACTAGTTATATCTACTATAGTCTATAGGCTATTATAATCACTTAATATAGTTTTTTAGCCGCCCTATAGTTTTACCTATCTAGCACTAATTATCTTATCTTACCTAGATTACCTAGGCTATCTTAACTTAGATAATAAAGTAATATATCTTAGTTAACCTTTTCTTCCTCTTCCCCTTTTATCCTCCCCTACCTATCTACCCGTTTTATATATTCTCTTATATCGCCTTTTATTATAGTAAGCTCCTCTACTTCTACTACTTTACCCTTACCCCTCTTACGCGGTTAGTATAGTATATTATAATTCGTATATATTTACTAACTACTCCTATAGCTATTAGCCGTTTCCTCGACCGCTATAGGAACCCTATAGTTAACCTCGCCGGCTCCCTAGATAAGCTTATATACGCCCTTTCTATCTAGCTAAGCAGTCTAAACGTTAACTAGGTCCGTAATAGCTTTAGCCTAAAGGTCTATCTAATTCCTAGATATTGTAATAGCGTTATAGCACTCTTCGGTTAGCGTTTTAGTATCCCTATACCTTTCGACTAAGGCTATTAATACTATCTTACGGGATATAGAGTATTTAAGCGTTACTATATTATAGTCGATAAGGAGGGTATTCCCCTTTTTAATAGCGCCTATATAAATTATATATTCTATAGATACGCTACTAACTACTTCTTTAGTATATTTATCCCTATCCTCTCTTCTAACTACCTTTTACTAACTATCTCTTAACTTATAGTTAACGACCTACCCTCTTTTACCTAGGATATCTTTATATACGCCTACTTTACTAAGATCTACGTATATAGTAGTAAGACCTATATCCGTTTAGTAACTATATAATTTAGTTATAGATACTACGTTATATATCTTATTTCTATTATAATCCTAATTATTATACTATAATAATATTCTAATTCTTATATCTATTTTTAAATTTTCTTTCTATAGCTATTACCTATATCCTATTATCGTCCCTATAGTGATTCTATATACTATTAGACTCTTAATCTACCTTAGTCTCCTTAGTACTATAGGCTCCTTACTTAAAAATTACGGAGGTAAAAGTTAGCTAAGTTCTCACTATCTAGTTAGGTTAGCTAGTATACGTTATTACTCGATTCTTAAATATACTAAAGCTATATACGTAGTCCTTTAGATTAAAGGCGTACCTTATATACGAACTACGTAAAACTAGCTCTCCCTTCTTATTTATAGCTACCTTATACGATTAAAAGGGAGCTATACCGGCCTAGTATTACTTATACTTCTTACTACTAGGGGCTAATATTCTAATCTACTAACCGTATAGAGCCTTAGCTCCTATCTAGTACGCTAGAATTAGTATCTTTACTACGCCCTTACTATTTTTTTTCTAGTCTATATTCGGGCTTATTATATAGATTATATCGTAGTAGTTCTTCTCTAGTAGGCTCTATATTAGCTTACGTCTATTAGGGTTTCTATTAATATTAAGATAGATCTCTCCGGCTATATCTTAGTTAGTTAATAAACTCTATTATACCTCTACTTAAGCTTACCGTTTATCTATAGCGGCTTTACGGCTAGTAGACTACGTAGTTATTTTAGATTCTAGGCTATCTATTTAGTATTATTACTAGTAGGTAGGTCGCTAAGTAAGAGCTATACTCTTAGGCTTTTCTTCGTAGGTAAACTATCTATAAAAGAGTCTTCTACTACTTTTAGTAGTATAGTAAAAATCTCTATTATTAACTAAACTCTATAGAGTAAGAGTTACTCGCGTAAGTATATTTAGACGTTCTTAGGCTATCCTTTTTATAAAGTAAATACCCTATATATTTATTTATATTATTTTACTTTTCTTTCTTCTACGATAATTAATTACCTATCCCTATTCTCCTCTTAGCCTCTCTTCCTAATCTACTTATTCTCCGTATTTCTAAGATATAGCGTATACTTATCTCGTATCTCTCTCTCCGCTCGTTTACTTTAGTAGTAAGCCTTATTCTAATACGCTTATATCTATATATTAATATAATTTCTAGCCGCTTAATATTTCTTAGACTATAATAGTAACCCTATAATAGAACTCGCTACCTCTAAAGATAAGCTAATCTATACCCTTTCTATCTAGCCTATTAGCCCTAATATTAATTAGATCCGAAATTACTACGGTCTTAAAGTTTACGAGATTCCTAGCTATATAGATAGCGTTATCGTACTTTTCGGCTAGTGCTTTAATATCCTTACGCCGCTAGACTAGTATTATAAAGTATATATCGTAGGACTTAGACTATTTTAGAGTTATTACGTTATAGTAGATAAGAACGAAGAACCCCTATTTAATAGTATATATATAAACTACGCTTTCCGAAGTAAGATAGGTACCTATTTATTTAGTATATTCGACTCTCTTCTTCCTTTATCGGCTTATAATCTAATCTCCCCTTCCTATAGTTTATATACTCCCCTCCTTTACTATTAATATCTTCGTTCTTACTAAGTATACCTACGTTTAGGATAATTATAGAATTGCTTATATCTTAGTTATTAGGACCTAGTAGGGTTAGGGCGATTATATCGTAGTAGATTCTATATTAGTCTTTTACTAAATACTAACTCCTCGATAGAGACCTTCTTTATTAGGTACCTACCTATAAAAAAGTCTTCTACTACTTTTAGTAGTATAGTAAAAGCTTCTATAATTATAGATATAGTAAGAGTAATAAGCTTAAGGGGGTAAGTAAGGACTTCTACTTTATTATCCTATTTTCCTATCGATATCCCTAGGCGATCGTTTATATACTTAATTCTCCTATATAGTAACCCTCTATACGTTCCTACTTTTATTTTACTCTCTCTTTAATCCTATCCCCCTTAATTTACCTTTACCTATATTACTATACCCTTACTATAAGCTCTAGAAATCCTAACTTACCTTCTTCTACTATAAAGTAGCCTATTAAGGCTTCTACGGCCGGTCCTTCTTATAAGGCTAAGCGCCCCTAGCTTATCTAGTCCTACGCTAATAATAAGATCGTCTATCTCGGTACTAAGTTACCCCCTAAACTAACCTTATTAGCTCCTCCTCTATCCTTAGTATACTTCCGGATCCCTTTCTTATCCTATATATATAGTACTAACTACTACTTCGCTTATTTAGTCTGCTCCTTAGTCCCCTAGCGTATCTATTAATAATAAAGTTATATTTATAGAAAGTAAACTACTCTCGGCTTCCGGTATACCTATTATACTCTATACTCTTCTATCCTATAGCCTCGCTAACGTATATAACCGCTTAGCTAAGTATACCGCTATATTATTATAGGCTATATACTAGGGTAAGGTATCGTAGGATTAGTATATACTCGAGCCCTATATTACTCCCCTGCCTATATCCCTAGCTATATATTATACTCTTTTTAATAATACCGCGTTTACGACTTAACAGACCTACTATATATACTATAAAGAGACCCTTACCGCTCTTACCTACCTAGAATATAAACGTAATAAGCTTACGGCCTACCTTTAGTAATTCTATACTAAAATATATAAGGAGTCCGTAGATAAATAGACTGATACTTAGATCCTTACTTAGGAACGGTACTAGAAGTAGTTTAATAGTAGACTTATAGGGAGATAGCTTCTTATAGTCCCTTATATTATATATAAAGTATATACTACTAGTAATTCCTTAATAGACCTTATAGTTATATTATAGTTCCCTTTTTCTTTTCGTCCCTATATTTAGTCCTATTATATATTATTTAGCCCTTACTTTAACCGTACTATAACGAATAGCTTATAACCTATTCCCCTTTTTATTAGGCGTCTTCTACTATATAAAGCTTACTTAAATTTTTAACTATCACTCTTACGCTTAGGTAGTCTTTAGTTATTTTCCCTTTATATTAGGAAGTAGTATAAGCTTAGTATATATATACTCGTTATCTTTATTATCTAATAAATATACTTTATTCTAAATAAGCAATTTCCTAGCTAATCCTATCTAATACCTTCTTACCTATCTATAAACTATTTATTTACTATCCTAGTCTATCTTAGTCCGTCCTTTAAGCTTTTACTACTATCCTTACTTATCCTTTTCCTCCTCCTTCTCGCTATTATATTCTTTATCGCTCTCTATTACCTTATCTATAAATACCTAGACCGTAGCTTATAATCTTATCGCGTTTTTCTACTACCCCTTAATAGTTATTACTATTACCCTTAGCTCTATACTTACGCTATTAACTTTTAACCTAATTACGCTATTAGTATCTACGATAGTCCTTAACTACTACTCTATCGCGCTACTCTACTATATAATCGTATCTAGCCTTTATTTCTAGTTTATAGTAGTAGATCTTATACTAATAGATCGTTTCTATATTATAGGTTTCGTTTAACCTAACTTCTAGACCCCTTTTATATTTCTTAGGCCTATTATAGTCTATACTAGCTCTTTACCCTTCTTAGAGGATACCTTTATAGCCTTTAGTTCTTATTTAGGTATTTAAAGTTTAATAACGCTCTTATTATCCGTAGTAGCCTCTACTACTACTTCCTTAGCTGCCTTTCCTAGATAGTATTAGTTTTAATATCCCCCTTTAATAATATTATCGCCTCTAGGATAATATACTAAAGCTATACTAATATCCCGAATTTATTTAATAGTAATTAGCGTACGAGCCCTTAAGCTCGTCCTTAATAACTATATAGGTTATAAACGGCCTATTCTTATTCGCGTAGTACTTATACTCCTTATCTATATTATCCCCTATAATCTAGGCTATTATAGATTCTAAGTTAACTATCGATTTTCCGATCTTTATATATAGATTACTACCTACTATCTTCTATACCTAAAGTTTACATTTTTAAAAGAGCTTTCTAAGGATTCCTACTATCGTACCCTTAATAATATCTATACCTTTTAGATCTACTTATTCGTATAATATAATATATACTACCTACTAACCTAGCTCTCTTAGCTCTTTATTACTACCCTTCTATAAAGGGGGGATTACTAGAGACTAACCTACTTTATTAGCTCCTTTTATAGCTACTCCTTCTATAGCTACTCCTCTTATAGCTACTCCTCCTATACCTACTCCTCCTATAGCTACTCTACCTTTACCTCCTATAAGCTATTATAATCTATTAGCTAATAATCTCGCCCTAATACTATACTATATAACTCTATATACCTATTCTAGCTATAGCGCCTAACGCTATAGGCCCCTCTACCTTTAGGTAGGGGCTTAAGGGAGTAGATCCGTTAGTAGACCTAGATATCGGTATATTAGAGTTATAGGCGTTACTAGATCTTAGCTTTATCGGTATACTATCTAAACTTTTTGTAAATATATACTTAAATATTATCTTATACGGCCTTCGGTTCTTTTAAGTTTTTTTAAAATTATATTTACTTTATTAGCTATAGTAATATACTTCCTTTTAGCTACTACGCCTACGTAATCCGCCCTATATCTATATAAGAAACCGCTATATAGCTATATACTACCCTAACTAAATATTTCTTTATTAAAAAGTCGCCTTCATTCTAAGCTAAATGCCTATATCCTTAACTTTCGGCTTAATTCCTTTACTATTATAATATAAGTACTATATTTATAACCCCTAATATAATATATCTCTTTAACTCCTATCTAGGCGTAGAATTCGCTACTTTAAGCTACCTAATAGCGTTCTTTATAACTTATCTTTTATAAAAGATACTCCTTAACCCTATATACTATCCTTTATATCTAAAAATACTATATACTATCTAATTATCTTTTTACTTTAATCTATATACCTATTTTTCTTTATCTATAGTCGCTTCTATTATAAATAATTACGATTTTTCCCTACTCTTAACCTTATCTTAAAGGCTATAATCTTTACTACTCTAAACTTATATTTTATTATCTACCCCTTTTTTATAAAGATTATTTACTAGGTATTATAGAGTATAAGCCCTCTCTATAATATCTATTTACTATATACGGCCTATAAAACTACTCTTTAGTATAAATTTCTATTAGATCTTAGGATCTATCACGTTATACCAAGCTATAAAGCTAGCTATAGCCTATACTAAGTTAAATAATAACTATATAATACTAATTCTATATATTTAGCCTATCTATAGGTTATATTAAGTTAAATACGGGCCGTATAATAATAATTCCGTATTTCAAGCCTAGCTATAGGCTATACCAAGCTAAATATAGGCCGTATAATAACAATTCCGTATTTTAAGCCTAGCTATAGGCTATACTAAGCTAAATACGGGCTGTATAATAATAATTCCGTATTTTAAGCCTAGCTATAGGCTATACTAAGCTAAATATGGGCCGTATAATAACAATTCCGTGTTTTAAGCCTAGCTATAGGCTATACCAAGCCAAATACGGGCCGTATAATAATAATTCCGTGTTTCAAGCCTAGCTATAGGCTATACCAAGCTAAATACCGGCCGTATAATAACAATTCCGTGTTTTAAGTCTAGCTGTAGGCTATACCATATCAAATACGGACTGAATTTGCTCCCGATTCGCTTAGCAAATCATTGCCCGAACGCGCATCCACCCCCAGTGGTCGCTTTCGGGTAGCTGGTATCTAGTATAGGTGTCACGGATAAACTATGTGCGCTACTATATATATTGGTCCTGGGCATATCAGAGCGAGAGCTCTGACATAATGGTCTTTTGGCCGAGCGGAAGAGTGTGCGCCTAGGCATAACCTTTATAATATGTCAGAGCTCTCACGGTCGGAGTCCTAGGTTCGAAACTCGATGGTGGCGTCCATTTAATTTCGGATCTGCCGGCTAATAAGGCGTGTTGATTATTCAGTATTAACCTTGGGGGCGATAATATATTTAGCTGTTCATGTTTCCTTGTTTATTAAGACGTCACCCCTATAACTACTATACCTATACGCTTATAAGCTTAGAGCGGAGCGCAAAATATAAGCCGCACGCTAATTAGTAATAGTATGTGTATAAGGCACTGAACGCTCTAAATAGGCATGGGGATATGCCTCCTGAAAGGGGGGAGATAGTTGTCACGGATAAACTATGTGCGCTACTATATATATTGGTCCTGGGCATGTCAGAGCGAGAGCTCTGACATAATGGTCTTTTGGCCGAGCGGAAGAGTGTGCGCCCAGGCATAACCTTTACAATAGGCGCCTAAGCTATATTAGTTAGTAGCGTATTATTAAGCTAGTAGAGATAACTAAAGGGATTACTATTAATAGTAACCTTAGTAAAGAGAAGTAGGTATACGAAGCTTATTAATTAATAGATACCCTAAAGTAGATCTCTTACTAGTATATTAGCTAGAAATATAGTATATTTAGATAGGTATACTTCGACCTAGTTTAAAATTAGCTAGTATATAATAGCTATATCTAGTTAATATATTTTTACCTTAATAGTATTAAGTACTACTTTATCTTTATATATATAAGGAAGAATAAATATTAGATAGCTATTAGGAAGTTCCTAATATTAATAAAAAACTAGTTAAAAATCGAGATTAGAGTATTCTACTATAATAATAAGTATAGTACTAATAATAAAGTAGAAGTAATAATCGAAGTAGAAGGGTATACTATTAAGTACTTACTACCTAGCTTACCTAAGATAAACGGCCCTACTAAGAGATCTAGGGGGTTAGTAGTTCGAACTATAAGAGTATTAATTAACGATATAGAGCTACTATATACCTTATAGCCTAAAATAGTTAGTACCGTAGTATATATCCTAAATAGGATACCTATAAAGCGTAATAATAAATAGTTTATACTATAGAAAGAGCTTATAAAGTATACTATACTAAATAGTATCTAATACTAAACTATTAACCTATTAAATATTAGGTTATATAGCTACTTAATATACTTAAGAATCTTAAAGTAAGTTTAGTTAGATAAGATAGTACCTAAAGTAGAGATAGGATATCTTATTAGGTATATATCTAAAAACCTATATAAAGTATAATTCCCTTATAAAGGATGTATTAGTATAGGAAGGATTAATATTATATAGGATATAGTATTTAACGAGACTAAGAGGTACTTAAAGTCGAAGCCGATTCCTAAAGAAGAAGATACTATTAATACTATAATAAATAGGCTAGGTATATAGCTAAATATACTTATTATAGAAGAAGTATATATAGAGATTAGTATCTAAATAGAGATACTAGCTTTAATAGTAAGGATTACTCTTCCTAATAAAACTAAGTATCCTAATAAAACTAAGTA